>MAYD01551710.1:0-13154 GCA_001909325.1 Ruellia speciosa
CTAATTAATCTAATTAATTGGGATCAAAGGAAATAAAGAGGCCTCAATTGAATTGAATCAGTTGCAGAATAATAATAATAATAATAATAATAATCAAAAGAGATTATTATTCTAATTTAATTGTTGGGAAAACAATTAAATTAAATAAAGGATATTTTGAGTTGGATAATTGATGCAAGGCATTGACATCAGTTTATTCCGGGTTTCAGATACTCAGTGATGTGAATACTATCAGCAGCCAGTGTCAGAGTTCCTGTTATTCCAGTCAAGATTACAGAAGACTGTAGATAACGGTACGGATTACACCGGGCAACCATAAGACCCAAGAATGTGCCTAGGGATTAGAAGCCTTAGACAGTCCTAGGACATATGTGTTATTGTTTTCTTCGCATGATTTAAATTAAACATTTAATTATGCGAACTAGCATCATGCCTATTACATGTTCATTTCAACATGCTTACATGCTCTTATGTGAATTGCATGTCATTGCATTAAATGAACCTCATATGTAAATGGACTGGCATGTAATTGGGTAAAGCCTGTTGGAGACCGTGCAAGTGACAGATATTCCTTGACTCAGACCAACATTAAGGCAATTCAGAAAGTGATAACCACGTGATAATTTAATGACGGTAAATCATCGCATTAAACCAGATAATCACGTAAAGAGAAAGATAGAGTGATGACCATCTCAGCTCTCTGTGGGTTGATCGCCATAGACTCGAAAGTCCACCCGCGTGAAGCTTGCTTTTCGCGTTAAAGTGTCCTAGTCTACTCTCAAGGGTAGCTCCCTTGTTGAGGTTTACCGGTAATTTAAGATTAGATGAAGGAAATCTAGCTGTGATGGGTGGGTGATTCTCGTCATCTGGTAGCTATAATGATTTCCCAAAATTCACCAACAAAAACGTGGTAGCGGATTAGGGTATTCAGTGTTCCATTAGGTTGTGCATTGGATAACCCCATTATATCCCTATTCACAACTCGTGTTCTGGTGTACGTGTCGGTCAAGGGTGATTCCAGTCGGCCGGACCCAAGCACACCTAGCCTTGACAACGGTATGTCGGTGGAGCCCCCGTTGTTCAAGTTCCTTTGGTCATTTAATCACTCTTTCAGCTTTGATAACTGTCTGCAGTGTTGATGCTTTCAGTTTAATTATTGATAACTGTCTGCAGTGTTGATGCTTTTAGTTTAATTATTGTTAACTGTCTGCAGTGTTTATGCTTTCAGTTCAAGTATTGTTACTGTTTGCAGAGTTGATGCATTCAGAGATATTATTGCTGCATTGTGTGTGCTGCATGATGAGTTGTTGCATGAAAGGATTTTAAACCACTGAAAGGTGTCTTTGGGACACATTCGGCGTGAAGATCATTGCATATCATTTTATGCATCGTTTTTCCCCAAACTTGGAGTCCGTATGGCATGTTGTACCTACTGTTCTCTTAAGCTGCATCGGATTTAGTTTTGAAACCCACTGAAATATTCTTTGGCAAGATATTCAGTGTGGATCCCATTGCATATTGTTCTATGCATTATTATTCAAAACCTTTGGCTTGCGCGGCTATTCAGCCTAGTAATCATGGGATTGCATTGGTGATTTGGTTTAAAACCCCGAAAACGCTTCGTAGTTGTTGAGCACGCGATATGGACTCTTCCCTGAGCTGTGCCTCTTGAGGCCAAGCACCTGAAGAGGGTAGTGTTCTGAGCTGTAGCCACATTGTGGATGCGCCTAGGGTGAATGGTTTGATAAACAACATTGATTTATAAACCTGCATGGTTTCAGATAAAGTTGCATTGGTTTTGAAACCTTCTGAGGGTGTAACGAAGATGACCTCAGAGTGGAGCTCATTTCATGATCATACTCATGTGCATCGATGTGTATGTTCCGTACTTAGTCGTTTCGACTAAGCTGTGCTTATTCTTGCAGATGACGAAGAGCTGGGGGATATACCCCTGGCCATTGAGCACGATGGGCGAGGCAATGCCTCGAGGGATGTAAGTTGAGAGGATTAGAACTCTTAAGTTGCATCTGTGTGATCTACTTTCGTGCACTGTACTTTTAATTATTAATGGCTTGTATTAAATAGCCATGCCCCGGACGTGGGACCCCGTATTGTACTCGTATTGGTATCATTTTAGATTTCCGCGATGTATGTCCTTGTTTTAATACGCTGAGCCGTGATCAGAGGGGACTCGCTTCTTGAAATCCGGCGTACTCTGATAGGACTAGATAACAGGGTTAGCCTGAGCATCGAGCTTACTGAGGGTTAGGCCATAGAACCTGAGGTAAGTTAGGTGTGGCGGTAACATCGTCCGGTGAGGAAGATCGGGGTGTTACAATATATCCATAAATATTGGCCCTGGGTCCATTTAAAAATATGCAACAGGCATAAGTTAGAAACAATGCTATGCAATGCACAAGTCCAAAAGCGCAAAGCGATGAGCAGTTTAAAACCATGACTTTAAAATCATGCAACAAGCAACACCCGGATCCCCTGAGCGTAGGAGTCAAAGTGCTATACGTATCTTTACTTGGAACTGCTTGCCAAACCTCTATATCTATAGTTAATGCTAGTCTCGCAAGCTGTCAATTTACGGTACAACTTAGGACGTCATCATATTGCGTGACCAGCTGGCGACAGCTCAGACAACCCCCACTTAGCGTGCTCCACAAATCTGAAAAACCAGGCATTCCCAAAGTGGATTAAAATAATTTCTATCTCAGCGAACCAAAGTTCAGTGCAGATGGAATCACCCAATTAAACAACAGAACAGTTGCAGCATTGACATGAATGAGAGGGAACTACTTGTCCATAGTTCTCACCCCTTGAGTAAAGTAAGGGGGGACATATTAGTCCGCTCGGCACACTCTGAGAAGGTTGCTTGCCCTTACCTCAGCTATTATCAAATTACTGGCAAACCTCATGTAGGGGGAGCTACCCTCGATGAGTAGAATAGAGTAACTAAGGAAATAGATTCTCTAGTGCAATTTGGCTTAAGGTAATCAATCCAAAAGCAATCCGACGTTATCAACTCTTAATTCCACTTTACGTTATTACGTCTTTTAACGCGATGTATTAGTAGTAATTAAGTCGTCATTGATTACTCTTGGTATTTGCCACGTCTAACGCGATATAAGGATATGAAAATCACTTGATCATTAATTGGTAGGTTTAGTGTTTTGCATGCGATGTCGTATTCAGATAAGAGTCTTCAAAGCATATGCCAAGCAAAACACATAAGCCACATAATAAATCAATCACCGGAACAAGAATCATATAAATGAGGAATGTAAAATAAATAAATTCCTACGATGAATTTAAATAATAGAGACAAGAATATATCATATTATAAAATGATTTATGGCATGCATTTAATTTAAGTTTATCCGATCGAATTAAACTCGGTACTTCCGTAAATTAAGTGGGTCTTATGAATGCCCAATGTATGATTTCATACATTAATTAACAGTCTTGATTAAAGTCCACAATCAAACACACGCTCTTAAAGGCCGCTATCGAATGAGTCACCTACGAGGCGAAAAGAATCCTAATTAATTATCCTTCCGAGTGGTCCTTAAAGACTTAGAAAATTTTAACAAATTGCCTATGGATAATTAAAATTTAAGGTTGAAGTCACCACTTAATTAGGTCGTTAATTCTTTATGTCCCAATTAAGTCTCAATGTCACATTTCATGTCCAAGTCCTCAACTTTTCAAAAAATTCCATTGGTGCCCCAATTCTTTGGAATTTCTTACAACAAGGTCCTTGCAAAATTTCCAACAATTCCCAAGGGTTCCAACCCTTATTCCAAGTTCCATCATCCAACTCAAACCAATTCAACATCAAAGTTCTCAAACCAAAATTCCAAGTCCAAAATTTCCACATTTTAATTCCTTTATGTCCCAAATTCAAAAACCATCCACAATACTTCAACTCCCACTTCCCAAAATCCTCTCTCTTTAGATTTTGGGGGACTGTGAAAAGTAATTTTTCCCAAAAATTCCAAATAGAAAAAAATCTAAACCATAAAGTGTTTACCTCTTCGTAAGGATTTAGAATCTTCAAACAAAATGCAAAAAATTCCCTTAGAAGTGGTGGAATTTGAGCATGCAATACTCAATAACTTGAGGGAAAAATGTCTGGGGAGCTTGAAGATGAAGATGAAGAAGAAGAAGTAGTGAAAGTGGAGAAAGTGGAGAAAATCCACTAAGTGCATGTATATTTATACACAAGCAAGCTAAGTGGAGAAATCTAGACTTTAAGAAATTGAATTCTACCACTCACAGTACAACACTGCTAATTCAATATCTTGAAACCCACTTTCTGTCGAGGTTTCGAAGTCTAGAACGGGCTGTGTCGAGACTTTTGTTCTGTGTCGAGTTATTGTCGAGTGTCGAGATCTGGGTGTCGATATTGTTGAGTTTGAAGTTCTGAAGTGTGTCGTGTTTTGTAATTTGCTGTGTCGGGTTTTGCGATCACCTACGTCGTGTTGTCATGTTTTGTAATTGGTGGTATCGAACTTTTTATTCTGTTACATCGAGTTTCAGGTGTGTCGAGTTTCCTGTTTTTGATGTGTCGGGTTTCCTATCTTTAATTTAGCTGTGTGTCGTGTTTTTTACTTCTGAAAAACACGACACAGAATTAAAACATCCGACACAATTAAAACAACCAGCCAAAGTAGACCTGCCCGGGTCCACATGCCGTGTCTCGCGTTTTTAGCGTTCGCAAGTTTTTTAATTTCTGGTGTGTCGTGTTTTGTATTCCTGGTGTGTCGCGTTTTTTAGGACGTGTGTCGTATTTTCTTAAAAACAAAAAACCCGACACACTGAACTTAAAAAAACAAAACAACCGACACCCCAGCCTTAGCGAGAATCCTGCTCACTGTTGAGTGTCGAGTGTCCTCCTGTCGTGACCTTTCACACTTCGAAGTCTTGACACGCACCTCGACTCTTCGACACTAACACTCCTCGGCAACCACGACAACACCTTCCAGATTTTGACATTGGCCTCTAAACTTCGACACTCTTCGACATTAAGCCTTTTACCCATTTTTCATCACTTTTTGAGTTTTATGTTGGACTATACCTTATATAATTAGCTTCCTCTAATTATTTTCTTGGTCTGAATGCTCGCGCGATGAATTTTTCTTATTTTCCTTTCTTGATTCCACTTCCGGGGATGGTTCCTTCGATCTATGAAACCTTCCATTTTCATAAATCATTTCTTTGGAAATTTCCCACGGTCAACATGTTTCTGGCTGTAAGCCCTGACAACGTCCGATCCCTCATTCGGTTCCATTTCCTTTTATTTTCTCACTTAAAAATTTAATTATTTTCTATAATTAATTCGCGAAAAAATCGTACTGAATTTCAAGGATCCTTAATTAATCCGGTTTAATCCAAATTAATTATCTCCTGTAATACTGGGTATTACAATCTCCCCCACTTGGATTAATTCCGTCATCGGAATTGTCAATATGGCTGAAGGTCAAGTCCCAAGGTCTATCTATCTCAAACAAGTGTGCGAGTCCTTGTACAGATACGGCTAAGGGTCAAGCACTAACATCTACAGGCTACACGAGCGAGTAAACACACATTATCCCTTTCCTGAGAAATAGTTCAAAGCACATAATTCACGCAACTTTTCCCATTATCTACGGGGCACTGATTACTCAAGAATCAGTCTTATGCACGCGCATATAAAAAGTTTACATCTCTTTCTCGCCTCCCTAGCCGAGAACTTTTGAAAGTATTTTCGATATTATCACCTTCTCAGGTTATAGGAGTTAAAAGCTGTTGGATACGCGACTTTAAATCTCCCAAATCACGTAGATCACAGAATCACAACCATTTACGTAAGAAAAACATGACACACAGCTAAATTAAAAACAAGAAGCCCGACATAGCAGAACTCAAAACACGACACACTTCAGAATTCAAAACCCGACAATCTCGACACCTAGAACTCGACAATCGACAATAACTCGACACAGAACAAAAATCTCAACACCGCCCGTCCTAGACTTCGAAACCTCGACAGAAGGTGGGTTTCGAGATTTTGGGTTAATAGTGTTATACTGTGAGTGGTGGAACTCAAATTCTCAATGTCTAGTTGCTCCACTCATCTGCATGTGTATAAATACATACATTTAGTGGATTTTCTTCACTTCTCTTCACTTTTCATCATCTTCAAGCTCAAGACTCTCCAGGAACTCTTTTTCCCTCAAGTTTCAAAATTTTTGCATGCCCAAATTCCACCACTTCCAAGGGGAATTTTGGCATTTCAATTGTAGATTCTAAATCCTCTTGAGAAGGTAATCACTTTGTATGGTTTAGATTTTTGATTTGGAAATTTTGAGAGGGGAGTTACTGTTCATAGCCCTCTAAAAATCTAAAGAGAAAGGATTTTGAGAAATGGGGTTGAAGTATTGTGGATGGTTTTGAATTTGGGACATAAAGGAATTAAAATGTGGAATTTTTGAACTTGGAATTTTGATTTGAGAACTTTGATGTTGAATCGGGTTGAGCTGGATGGAGGAACTTGGAATAAGGGTAGGAACCATTGGGAATTGTTGGAAAATTTGCAAGGACCTTGCGTAAGAAATTCCAAAGAATTGGGGCACCATTGGAATTTTTGAAATTGGGGCACCTTGTGTAAGGTTATTCTCTGAACTTCCGCAAAGGATTATTTCCCCACGATCGATTCATTCCAACAATTTCAACTGCCGAGATGTGTATGCTATCACATGACCTCGCTACATCAAAACACACCCTAAACCCTGCAATGATGCGTCGGTGTGCACATTGAACTCACCCGAATCATTAGAAAGTGTCATAATCGGTGCCTCGGTCAGCTTCTTCTTCAACTCCTAAAATGCTTCCTCACAATCCTCTGTCCAACAATACCTCACATCCTTTCGGTGCATCTGCATCATCGGTTTAGCAATACTAGAAAAACGTGGAATAAAACGACGATAGTATTCGACTAAGCCTAGAAAGCTGCGTACCTCGGACACATTTTTTGGTGCCTCCCAACTCATCACTACCTCAACCTTCACTGGATCAACAACCACGCTCTCAGCTGAAATGATGTGTCCTAAGAAAGAAACTCTATCGAGCCAAAAGTCACACTTCGAGAGCTTTGCATAAAGCTGATGCTCCCGTAGAGTAGTCAAAACGGTACACAAATGACCCTCATGGGCCTGGACAGTAGTGGAATGCACTAGGATGTCATCAATAAAAACCACATCACACTAGTCAAGGAGGGGATGGAAGACTCAATGCATCAAATCTATAAAAATGGCAGGAGCATTCGTAAGTCCAAAGGGCATCACGGTAAACTGGAAGTTGCCGTAACGAGTACGAAATATAGTAGTAGGACGATCGACCTCAGCAATACGAATCTAATGGTACCCAGATTGTAAATCAATCTTGGAAAACACGGTCGCACCTCGAAGCTGATAAAAAAGGTCCTCAATATGAGGTAAGGGGTAACAGTTCTTCACTGTAAGCTAATCTAGTCCTTTGTAATCGATAAACAAGCGTAAACTGCCATCCTTCTTTTGAACGAACAAGACTGGTGCTCCCCACAGTGAGGTACTCAGCTGGATGTATCCTTTCGCTAATAACTTCTATAACTGGGTGTGTAACTCTCTCAATTTAGCTGGAGCCATACAATATGGAACCTTTGACACAAGTCGGGCGTCCAGTACTATCTCAATAGTAAAGTCAATCTCCCTAGGCGGAGGTAAACCGGGTATCTCGTCAGGGAATACGTCAGGAAACTCAAAAACTACTGGTATAGCATTAATCTCACTACTCTCTTTCAACACGTCACTAACATCACAAAGGTATACAGGATAGCCCTTACAGACTAAAGAAGCAAAGGATATGGCTGACAAAATGCGAATAGCGGGTGGAAATAAAACAGGGTGGTGAGAAATGTAAGTACCTCGATCACGAAAAGAAATCTGAGGAATCCTACAATCAATCCGTGCATGATAGTGTGACAACCAGTCCATACCAAAATCACGTCAAACTCCTGTAACGTTAATACATTAAGATCCGCGTGAAACACGTGTCCCTCAATCACAACCTCCACCCCACTTAAACAGTAACGACAATCAATAGTATCACCCGATGGCATAAGTGCAGACAAACAGTAGGGTGATAACGAACCCAGCTAATGAGTAGTGCAAAAATGCTCGGAAATAAATGAACCTAGAAGCATCGGAATCTAACAAAACAAAAGCAGAATGCGATGCAACTGTAAACGTACCTGCTAACACATCGGTGTGTTGCTCAACCTCCTCTCGTCCGATCACATTCAGGCGCGCGGCTCCCCTGCCAGCCTGACCTCGTCCTCAGGTAGGTGGTCATCCTTCTCGGCTCTGAATCTGTCTCTGCTCACGATCACAAGCAAATCTCGAACAATCGGTTCGACTATGTCCCAGCTCCCAACAGTAAAAGCACTGCAACTTCCGACCCTGATCACCCTTTGTAGGTGGTGCTCCCACAGGCTGACCCCGTCCCTATATGGTACGTAATGTCGGACACTCAGCCTTTCAATGTCCTAACTGCTGACACGTAAAACAGCGAGACACCCAACTGCCATCTCGACGAACCTCCCCACTAGTCTGCTTTCTCCCCCATCCTCTATCGCCTCGTCGGCTTGCCTGTCGCGAACTATGGCCTCGCTCTAACAAACGTCTCTCTATCCCTCGGGTAGGATGCTCCTCTCAACCCTGTGACTGAGTCGCTAAAAACTGTTGGGTCTCCCTGCTAGACTGCTCGGCTGAAAGTGCATGATCATAGGCCGCCCTCAGAGTAATACCAACTGAAGGAAATTAGAAACCTGGCCTCACTAAGGTGTGCAGTCCTCCAATGAACTTGCAGACTTTCGCTGCATTAGTCAGAACCAAGTCCATGCCGTGTCGCATCAAATCGATAAAGCGGTGGTAATAATCAGTAACAGTCATACCTGCAGTCTTTGTCAATGCCCTAAAATCCTCCTGCTTCGCCTCGCGAAGTCTGGTAAGGTAAAAGAAGTCACTCATCACCTCTAGAATTTCATCCCAGTCCTGCTCTGGGGGTATAGTCAGATCTGCCTCCCGTGCCTGCCACCACTGAAGTGCTCGGCCTCCCAAGTAGAAAGTCACAACCTCGACCTTCTGATCTGTGGGGCACCTGATCATCCTAAAGATGCAGTGCATCTTGTACGCCCACTCCTCCAACACTGCCGGAATGGGATCCCCTACAAAAGTGGGTGGATGGTGTCGTCCTATCCGATCCACGTAGTCAATCTCAACCTCTGTCTATCTCTGTCCTCGGAACATCTCTCTCATAAATCCCCAGGGGTCAGCTCCCCTCGGTGGGTCAACTCTCGGAGCCTCACATCGGCCCCTCCGTGGAGGGAGCACATTCTCTTCTAACAACTTGGGCTCATCCTTTGCCCACTCATCGCGATCCACCTCAGTCAACTTCAGTGGCAAAGTAGGGCATCTACATGGGCGCCCTCTCCCACGGACTACACGCTCGTCTCTAGGAGGCCTCCTAAGGGAACATTAGATGAAAGTCAGTCTCGAACTCGCCGCTCATCAGCGTCAATCGCAGATAATCACGATACAAACAATACAATGCAGAACATAAACGTGTATGCACCCCGACCCCCACACACCTCACATCCTATGTCTACAGAAATTTTAGACCGTTTGAGCCCTAGGTGTAATACCCCGATTTTCATAAACCGGACATGTTACCGCCACACCTAACTTATAAAGGATTCTACGCCTAACCCTCTATAAGCTCGGTGCTCAGGCTAATTAATTGTCTACAAATTGTATCAGAGTACGCTGAATTTTCAGGAAACTGGTCCCCTCATGATCGCAGCTCTCTGTTACTCAGAATAGTCAGTCACCCAAGTCATGCAAAAGCATACTTCTATTCTATTACAGGTGAAACATTCACAATGTTACCAAATGTAAAAGGGTGTCCCACGTCCGAGACTCGGCTACTTAATACAAGTCGACTAATCTATTACATTGAATGGTCTCACATCGAGACATCGGCCACTACATACAAGCTGATTCTATACATGAATGATCTCAACTGAGCGAATATTAAACTAAATAATAAAACCTCAAGTAAATCAATTAAAGGCAGCGGAATTTAAACACAGAAGCAAGCGAAGGAAAACTATACGGTGATCCTTCAACTCACAAGAATACCTGGGAATCCCAACCATTCCCAAGTCCGTCTAGAGCTAGAGGTAGTTCCTCCAAGCCCTACAATTCCTACAAAGCATGCGCGGCATCATTAGTCACAAGGACTAAGTAATGATTCACACCAATCAAATTAACATGATGCAATTTGGAAATCACATGAATCTAGTAGGAATATATCCATAAATATTCCAAGGATTGATTTAAAAGCATGCAACAGAATAAGAAGTTCATTCCAAGGACTGATTCCAAGGATTGATTTAAAAGGAATGTAACAATAATAAGAAGTTGATTGATTCCAAGGAACAATAATGACTCGTGTATGCAGTTTTTATAAAACATGCACTTCAAATCAATGCATATGCTATGATCACATAATTCATCAATCGAGACCTTGAAACCCCTAGCGCATCTCTTCTACGCTCACGAGCTCACAAGGCAAGTGCTTACGTGCCTTTATACGGTACGCCCACCGTATTTATACACGGTTCACACATCAAACAAACTCACAGATTACCCTAAGCCACTCTTCAACCACGGCACACACTCAGAACCCTATCAACGCGTTCAATGCGAACATAACCCACATAGCATGCACCGCAGCGAGGTGAAACTCAGGAATTCATCACATCACATTTCCTATACGGTATGAGTAAGGCATGGCTTAACATACACACATATAGGTTACTGACTACTCGTTTGTACATGCTGATTTTATGAATGGTTTTGTTGTATCGCAAGCGTACGAGTTTGAAGTAGTGTAGCCTTAATTTATCCTCTTTTACTAGTGAGTTCCAGGTCAATCTCGGGGAATGAAGAGTGAATTCTAACCAATTGGCCAATGAAATCAGTCTCAAATGATTGCAGTGAAGACTCGCCGTGGCGAGTGAATATAGTGACGATGGCAAGAAAATAACTGGCTAAAGTAACTGAAGCAAGCGATTAAAATGCAATGGCAGAATACTAAGTAACACAGAGCGAGAAACATGATCGCAAGCAAGTGAAGGCAGATACAAAGAATAGCGAGTGAATGAAAGCGATAGCGAGAAAACGAGAGAGAGATTGCAAGTGCAAAGGAGGAAGTGGCAACCAGAGTATTTGGCGAAGGTTTCTGGATAACTGGCAGCAGGGATTGGCCTCACTGTCTGACCTGGCTTTCGCCAAAATCTCAAATGCTGGTTTCCCAGTATGCGATGGCCTTGATAACTTATCTTTCTCTTGAAATTGGTGATCGTACGTCTCTTTTAAACAAAGAGTCAAACTGTATTGTTCCAGGTTTTCCTGCGAACTACAGTGCTTTGCCTATTTCAGGAAAGTATTAAGCATTTGTACTTCCTACTGACCATTCTCCAGAATCACTTCATAATACTCTGGGGCCACCTTCAGGAGTTAGCCACTCATATTTAATGCAATGCAAGATAGAATAAAGACAGGAATATTCTTCATCATATAAATGCAAATGCACCAGAATATAACATAAATGGAGAAGTGAACAAAAGGAATCAAGCCTCCTTGTAATACTCTGTATTATAGGTGAAATTAATTCGAATTTAATTGAGAATTAAACCGGATTAATTTAGGAAAACCCCAATTTCTGTAGGAATTTTTCGTGAATTAAATTATAATGAGGGATAATTAATTCAAGTATGCAAATTTAAGGGAAATAGATCGGACGATGAGATCTTGTCGACGTCGCCTTGGATTGAATTAATTTGGAGAAGCAAATTCAAATTAATAAAATTGGGCTTAGGCCCAATTTAAATTAAATTAGAAAGGGTTTAATTTAATTATGGATGTACAGCGGGCGACATTCAGTAAACTGGGGGCGACACCTAATAATTGGGACTTAAGGAGATAATCATAAGTCATGTGGGTCAATTTGAGAAATTAGAAAGTTAAGGACTAAATTGGATTACTAAGAAAATTGGAGGGGTCAAAGTATAATTTGTCTATTGTTGATTTCTAAATTAGAAATCAAAGTTCAAAATCTAAAGACAGAATGCAGAAGGCTCGTTCTGCTTCTTCTTCCTCCATGGTGATTTCCTCTCCTTCCTCCTCCTTTCCGCTGTTTTTTCCGCTCCTCCCATGTCAGAATTCCGCTCCTTCAATGATCGATTTCCGCTGCTTCGCCAACTTCCGTGAGATTTTCCGCACTCCCTCGCTGTCTCCGTTTCCGCTAACTAGCTTCCTTGCGCGAGTAAAACCGCGCATCGATAGAGTTTTTCCGCAATTGGGGTTATGGGCATTTCGATTCTAGGGCTAGGGTTGTGGGTGATAATATATAAGGAGCCCTTTGCTCCATTTCACTCATTCCGCCGTTGTGCTCAATTATTGGAGCTTCTTTCGTCTCGGCCGAAGGTAAATGTCTAGAACCCTAACTTTTTCGACTTTTGAAGATTTTGTAATTGATGTGGTTGTTAGCTCAAATCCAAGATGTCAAGGATGGGGGTGTTGATTTGTGTTGGGTTAAGTTTCATTGTGGCTGTCGATTTTGTCTCTGTTCTCCGTTATGTCATCCGTCCCAGTTCGGTTTGGAGTATTTGGTTCGGTTCCAGTGGACAGTGTTGATATTTGGGGATCATTGTCGTTAATATTCTTGTGTCAATCGAGCTCGAACCCTCGGATTTGGGAATGGGGTGTCGATTGTGTCGATTGTGTTGTCTCGGTCAGTGTACTCGTTCCAGTTTGAATCTAGTGAGCTGTGTGCGTGTGTGCCTGGTTTGATCAATCTCAGCTCAGTTCCAGTTTTATTTTGTTGTTTCCAGTCCAGTTTTGGCTCCATTGTTGTCTGAAATCTGAGCGCTGGCACCTGGGTTTTGTGCTGCTGTTCTATGCCTGCTGATGAACGTTCTGTCTCAGTTTGTTGCCTACTTTTGATTTTGAAACTAAGGATCGGGATTTTGAAATTTCAGTAACTTCTTGGCTGTGTTTGGT
>MAYD01551794.1:0-11183 GCA_001909325.1 Ruellia speciosa
TATTAAAACTGAATGAAGTTTAAATCTAAAGTTTGAAGTCTAAATTATTAAATGGCTGAATGCGAATACTTAATTTGTAATTTTAAGATGAATAATAATAAATAAAAATCAAATCACTTAATTCTGGACTTTATTTTATATTCTAAATTCATACTCACTTAATCAATTAAATGATTCAATTATTATTATTAAACCAACTTAATAAATTAAGTGTTAACTCATTAAATTTAAGTGTTAAATATTGTTACTAAATAAACACTAAATATTAAATTCAATCACTTAATAATTCAAATTTTAAATCCAAACCTTAGTTCAATTTATCAAACAGGCTTGTACGTGTTATTGGAGCAACTGCATAAGGCTACTTCGAATTGTAAAATTTAAATTTAAATTTGTACATAGGCAAGCTAATGTGGATGCTCAAAAGATTGCTTTTTCCAAGATTGGTCCTAATTCTATGTTAGATTGGTTCTAAGATCCAATGGACAAACACATACATGCCTAGAATATCTAGACAAACTAAATTTTTTTTTTCTAGGTCAAGTAATTACTAATAAAAATTCAAAAAAAAATTAAATTCCAAAAACAATTCTTTCAAGCAATGGGGCACGAAAGAGGACTAAGCCGAAGCTACGAATCTTTGGTTTTAGAGGTGGGAGGACGTTCGAACAAGATTAACCTTTTATTTCTATAATCATAAAGTGCCTCTTTACCATTCTATATGAAGTTTCCGGTGAATGCCAAGCTTGTGCTAAGTCCTGCAATAAGAAAGAATATTGGGTTTTTCTTTTCTCGTTTAGTATAGTTCTCTTCACTAAGATGTACTACTATATACTATACTAAAAGGGATTCACTCATATATCAACTGGACCCATGCAATTAAGAGGATTTCACCATAAGTCTCCTACGAGAAAGGAAGACGGAAGCAAAAACTCTTCAGGAAGCAGTAAGTGAAGACGTTTTGGACCAATAGACTTCTTTTTTTTTAAGAAAAAACAGACTTTTATTGATACTGTATACCGCCCGAAGAATTACTACTAAATTTGGTCTAGTTTAGTAATAGAGGTGGGGGTTGGATGAGGTGGTTCGCTATATAGCTGGAAATGCCCGTTGATACCTTCTTAACGCCGGTTCGAATACAACCCAACCATTCCAAAGAGAGCTTTTCCCGGCAAATGAGATAATAGAATCTCCTTCTTGGCTTGATAGTCGTCCCTTCCCCAAACCTCATGAATACAAAAATTCTGAGTAATTTTACAAATTTCAAAATAACTTCTATGATAAATATTTTTGGACACACCCCCAAGGCAGTTAATCATATTGGAAGAATGCAAACAAAGTGCAGATGGAGAAGCATGTAGTATTAATTTTGTGGCAGCATCACATCACTGGTAGAAGAAATACATTCCCAAACCCACCACTGGGCTGTGAGCTCTGGCTAGTATATTATACACGGAGAGTTATAGTACAGACACTGATTCATATCTCTATACCCCTCAGAACTGCAAACATTCATTCATAGGATGAAGAGAAAAGAACCAAAACCAAAATGGCTGTCTCAACTTCCACAGGCCAGACACTCATCACGGTTGGATAAAGAGCACACCATCTGAGCCATCTTAGAGTTATCATCATCTACAATCTTAGGCTTATCCTGCAAAAGAAAACAGTGCCCATTTGCTTAGCTTAGAATATACTACTTGTATAGGTTGGTGCAGTTGTTTAATAGACCTACATTTATCATGGCAGTGTCGACTGTGAATTTGATAGCATCAGCTGCAGCTCGAGACCTTAGATAGTACATTCCCGTCTTCAGACCCTTCACACCCAAGCACAAGGAAAGAAATCATGAGAAAATATTAGCAGCAAAGTTGATAAATGATAAAAACACAGAAGACTTTTTTGTTCACTCAGAAAAATAGGAAATGCTGAAAAAATGCATCATTGTTAATGAAACTTATCGTTGCTATTGTGAAATGCCAATTCATAATAGCCAAAAGCATAAGAGAACCAGTATTCGGCAAATAAGCTTACCCTTGACCAGGCATGGAAGTGTAGGGATGTCAGCTTTCCAAAATTAGGTTGGTCCATGTGGATATTCAAGCTTTGGCTCTGATCAATGTAACATCCACGATCAACAGCCATGTCAACCAATACCCGCTGCTTGATCTCCCAAACAGTCTTGTAAATCATTTTAAGTTCTTCTGGAATCTCAGGAATTTTCTGAACTGATCCATCCTCATAAATAATTCTGTTCTTGACAGCAGGAGACCATAGGCCCATCTCAGTCAAATCATGAAGAAGGTGCTTATTAACAACAACAAACTCGCCACTGAAACAAAATTTTCAAAATCACAACCATCACAATATGCAAAAATACTTGATCATGGAGCTAAATAAACAAAGAATGTCGCACAAACTACACCTTAAAACTCTACGACTGTAGATGTTGGATGTGTATGGTTCAAAGCACTCATTATTCCCAAGAATCTGGCTAGTTGAAGCAGTGGGCATGGGTGCTACAAGAAGAGAATTTCTCACTCCATTTTTGGCTATCATGGTTCGAAGACCATCCCAATCCCATCTATCAGAGGGCTTCACCCCCCACATATCAGGCTGAAGAACTCCCTGAAAAATTAAAGCAATGTAATAAAAGATAAATCAGATGAAATCCGGTGACCATGGGCAGCAAACCATTTATGGCCTTCAAACTCATACACTACCATATACAATGTCATCAGATAATTCATTATATATGTCATTCAGGCCATGCAGAGACAGAACAAATTTAATAGTAAACTATGGACAAAACGTCCTTCCAGTCCCAGATCTACCTTGCTCACAGGGCAGCCATCATAAGTTTCATATGGGCCTTCTTTTTCAGCTAATTCACAAGATGCCTTTAGTGCACTGTAGTATATGGTCTCAAAAATATCTTTGTTCAACTGCTGAGCCTCAGGAGAATCAAATGCCATGCCAAGCAAGATAAATGTGTCTGCAAGACCCTGTACCCCAAGTCCTATTGGCCTGTGACGCATATTAGACCTTTCTGCAGTTTCAACAGGGTAATAGTTAACATTAATAATCTTGTTAAGGTTTCTAGTAACAATTGCTGTGACCTGCACATAGAAAACAAAACTTATTAGTAGGGATAAATATCTCAACATTAGTAGGCATGTGTAATGAACTCAAATCAGCATTAAAACCATAAAAATAAATAATACCTCAGCCAATTTGTCAAAGTCAAAATATCGGTTTTTAGAACCAATGCTGCCAACAAGTTTAGTTGGCTGTGACTCCATTTGAACACCCTGAAAGAAAAAAGAAAAAAGAAAAAATAAATGAATTGAGAGTGGGATAAATACAAATCTGAGTAGCATATCTTAAATTCTATCAACCTTTTCTCTGACATATCGAGGTAAAGCAATTGATGCAAGATTGCAGACAGCAGTCTCAGTAGGACTTGTGTACTCAATTATCTCAGTGCATAGATTTGAGGATTTTATGGTGCCAAGATTCTGCTGGTTGCTTTTTCTATTGCAAGTGTCCTGAAGTGGTAGGTAAAGTGATTAGACCAGTACAATGTACACCTATTTGAAGGAGGAATAGAACATTATGAACCAAAAATGAATCATGTGCAAATAGACAACCTTGTACAGCATATAAGGAGTTCCTGTTTCAATCTGGGATTTCAATATTTCAAACCATAGATTCTGTGCCTGGACAACCTTCTTGGCTTTTCCCTGTGCATGGAAATCAAATCATAACTTGTTAACTGTCCATTGGATTAAAGGGGCCTTAGACTTACTTCATAAAAGTCATAAAACAATTTGCCTTACCTGTTTCTCGTATTGAGTGTACAAAGCTTCAAATTCTTTGCCCCAACAATCAGCTAGTCCTGGAGTCTCATTTGGACAAAACAATGACCATTGCCCATTAGATTGAACCCTTTGCATAAACAGATCAGGTATCCATAGAGCATAAAATAAATCTCTTGCACGGTGCTCCTCCTGAAAAATCAAAGAGAGGAAATACCTTGAGATTGTAAGGAAGATGTTTTAACAAATTTTGTACTATAATATAAAGTGAGACCTATATGCATTGAATTCTCAAAATACAATCTAGAGAAGATGGTGTGACCAATTAGTAGTGTCTATACCTTTCCATGATTTTTCCTCAGATCAAGAAACTCAAAGACATCAGCATGCCATGGCTCCAGATACACAGCAAAAGCACCTATCCTCATCATATATAGCAAGTAAATATCTAGTGCAATAGTGATTCAAGATTCCTAAGTAATGATCAAAGCAATTGTATCTACCTTTTCTCTTGCCACCTCCTTGATCAACATAACGAGCAGTGTCATTGAACACTCGAAGCATCGGAACAATGCCATTAGATGTTCCATTTGTTCCACGTATGTAGCTTCCTGTAGCACGAATGTTATGAGCAGAAACACCAATTCCTCCAGCTGATTTGCTGATAACAGCACACTCCTTCAGTGTATCATATATGCCCTCAATGCTATCCTCCTTCATGCATATCAAGAAACAGCTGCTAAGCTGCACATCAAAGGAACCATATTCCCCAATTAACATATATTACAAAATCATTAGATATATACACACAAAAAAAGAGATTATGCATCCATCAAGGAGTTTTAACAATGATCATACTTGGGGCCTTGGTGTCCCAGCATTGAAAAGCGTGGGAGATGCATGAGTAAACCATCGCTGGGACAATAGATGATATGTTTGTATTACTGAATCAATGTCATCCTTGTGGACGCCAACAGCAACTCTCATCAACATGTGCTGAGGCCTTTCAACAACTTTCCCATTAATCTTTAGGAGATAAGACCTTTCAAGGGTTTTAAAACCAAAGTAGTCATAGTCAAAGTCTCTGTCATATATTATCTCACTGTCAAGACGAGCAGAATTCTGTTTAAAGGAATATGAAACAGTGTTAATGAATCAGACAAAAATGTAACAATAGTCCTACTTGAAGACCAACCTTCACTCCTCTATACTATATAAATCACAAATTCATTATGTATATTTTTAACAATTGCAACTTAACTACCTAAAGATCAATGTAATAAATGAGAAACAATAAAGTAGATTCAAAACAAAGCTGGAGAATTATTGCCATTCATATATCAATAAGCCAGGTGCTACCTTGTGATGTATCTACAATTGCTTTCAATCACAGTTAACTGATAGAATTAAACTACCATCTGCAATGGTTTAAAACCAAAAATACAATAGCTGAAAGAAGAGACACCTTCATTATTATATCATAGACATCATCTGCAATCAGGGGGGCCTCAAGTCCTGACCTCTCATTGACATGGTTGTACATGTCTTTTATTCTGCAACAAACAACCAGGCAAGTAAACAGTTAAAAAATAAATTAAGAGTCACACTTAAAAGAATTTAAAAAATAAATTAAGAGTCACACTTAAAAGAATATACTACATGGCAATTTGAATAGCTTACGTCTCAGAAAAAGATTTCTTGGTGTTCTTGTGAAGATTTGAAACAACAATCCTCGCAGCCAACTGCATAGTTGCAAGATACTTCATTAAGTTGCTTGCACAGGATTCCGAAGATGAACTCTAGCATACACTAATGCAGAGAGAAGAAACAGTAATAACTGAAAGCAAACTATGATCGGCAAAAACTCAATGGGGGGTTTTTAACCCAAACATGAGAAACCTTGCAAGCAAAACAGATCTCCATGAATATAAATCAGAAATGATAACAACAATGTATAGAGAACAGCACAAGGCTTGAAACAAGAGCAGTGCAACAAGAAGTAAAACTGAAGAGATCCCATCTGGGATGGAAGGGAAAGAGACTGACAGAAGCATAGTCAGGGTGGTTAGCGGTCATGGCGGCAGCAGTCTCAGCAGCCAATTCATCGAGCTGACTGGTGGTGACGCCCTTGTAGACACCAGCGCAGACTTTCTGGGAGACAAGAACTGGATCGCAGTGGTCGGTGCTGAGGCCATAGCTAAGCTTCTTGAGCCTGGCGGTGATCTTGTCGAAATGCACGGACTCCTGCCGGCCGTCCCTCTTCACTACATACATGATTGATGGATGGATAATTTATGGGTAACTTGGGTAAATTGTAATGTGATCAAGGAAGGCTGGAAATGGGAGGAATATATATACTTGGGGAATTAGGGATTTGGATGTTTTTCCCTCTAAAATTGAGGAATTGGGGAAAATTCAAGTTTCCCGCCCATACCGAAATCCCCATTGAAGAAGGCCAGGGAGCGATGGGTAAGTGGAGAAAGATATGATTGAAGTCAATGGCGGGCCGGCACCCGGCATCCTACTTTCATTGCAAGCTTTGGCCTTTAGGGGATGTGGATTTGGACCACTTTGAGCTGTCCTGTAATGGAGGCTGGAATTGAATTTCTATTTTCATTATTTATTAATACAGTACTATTTGTTTGGCAGTTAGCAGTATAAATTAGGAATTAGGGTTTTGAATTTTCAAAATTCAAACTTTGGCTTTCTTTGGAAGCTAAACAAACATCTCAATATCTCATCACCAAATTCTTTATTTTACTTCCATACATGTGCGCGCGTCTCCACACAAAACTCGTGTTCATATTTGATTTTCATCCTATCTAACTCCGGTGAAATGACATTCTAATTTCGAAATGTATACCATTTCTGTTCCAAAATTTAAACTCCACTCCTATTACAGTCTACAGATATGTCAAAATAAAAGATGTATTTCCTTTTTTACATCATTTTCCTCTCTTAATATTTACTTGAGATTAGCAGCCGGATCAGATTTTTTTAACTAGTTGAAAATGATGACAACTCTTAGATCAACCTCATCTGTAATCAAAATTAATGAACATTATTAACACAAATGGTAAACGAGTTAATATACTCCATTGTCGGAAAAGGCAACATCATTGTTTAAAAATATAAATAAATAAAAAAAACCTTAACTAGTTTTTGCATCACCAACGTTGCACTGCCGCTCAAATCTGCACCATTTCCACCACCACTTCCTATGCCACCACCACCCCAACGCCCAATTCACACACACGCGCGGTCATTTGTTGTGAATGATCAAGGGAAATTGTCCCACATAAGAGTGTGGAGAAGTGAAGGATTTATAATTAATAGAGGACCACGGACCTATTGCCTTAAAGTCTTGGGTTAAAATGTGGTGATAGGCTCAATTATAAACCCTTCACACGCACAGGTCCGTGCACGACAAGACATCTCCCCAGACAAGCGGGCTCAGCTCCAGGCCCGCACACATGCTACTGCTCCAAGACAAGTATACGCTATTGGGCCACCTACCTCTTTAGCATAGCAGGCCCCCAACAGTGCAGGTCCGCGCACCTACAAAACGTCTCACCAGACATAAGGGCTCAACTCCAGCCTTGTACAGATGTTGCTACTTCCGAATAAGTCGACGTTGTTTGGTTGCCTGTCTCTTCGGCCTAGGGGGACCCCAACAAATGGTATCAAAGCTCAACTTCGAGCTAATAGGTAGCAGAATAATGTGTGCGTGGAAAACACATCCAAAAGAAAGAAAAATAGACAAACAAGAAAATAAAGATAGGGGTTTAAAGTCAAGAAACCCGATTTTCCAGAGTCAATAAGATTATAGAGGATCATTGACCACATAGAAAATATGAACTTACTTGATTAAAATAAAACTTCAACAAACCTTAATTTAAAGTCCTTTAGGAACAATTATGATAACCTCACAATTAACTCGATTTTGATCATCTTCAATTAGAATAACTTTCAAGTTCTTAACAAAGGTAAAGATCATCTCTCAAGAGAAAAATTTGAAATCTCATTCATAATATTTGTGTGTTACAAGGGCTGCAAAATCCTATTATTTATAAACTCGGGATACTCAAAGAAACGCCTATTACCTTAAGTTGCAAACTAGAAATGGAAAACTAAGGCTCACTTTCCAAAATTGTCATTATGTTGGTCAAAGAACATTTACAAAAGATAAGTAACCTAAATCGGACTTTTAAAGAAGTCTTACACTTAAAACAATCAATGAAACTCGAAAAATAAGAAAAAATTCTATAAAAACGAAAATTGTCAAAAATTGAAAACAATGGCCAAAAATAACAATGTTGGTGCTAAGTAACGCCAATTCCTCAAAAATAGTGTTGTTGTGCACTATGACGCCAACTTCCATTTTCCAAACTTAGACAAATTTTTTGACTTTTTCTCTGATAATGTTAAGTGTGATACCTTGTATTATTTAATCGAAGAACAGTAATTTTGAATCGAATAGAAACCAAACAAATTGATTTGATTTGGAAGAAGTTAAATATAGTACCAGAATATAGCCCAGAGACTTAAGTAAAAATTTTGAAAAGTTTGGAGATTTAGAAAATTTTACAAAAAATTGAGATATTGAATGATCTCGATAAGTGGGACCCACAGAGAAAAATATCCGAAACTAACAAGTCAAAAAAATGTTTTAAGACTCGTGGAACAATATTCAAGAATTTGAGCAAATTCAGATAAAGTGGATTTTGATGGGAAAATTGATATATTCGAGACATAGATTTAATGACTCGAATAATATTTTAATGGATTAAATCTTAGATTAAGAGTTTTTATGTGTTTTATATTTTATTGGGGCAGTTATGTATTTTTTTTTACTCGACCTGTTTGGATTTGATAGATTTTGGACACACCTGGGTGACATATTATGAGACCAAAATCAGCCTTTTGTGCCAAACTGTAATACCCCTCAAATTTAGAGCCTTGACTTAAATTCCTTCGCTCTGAGATTCAAGAACTCTCGCCGCGTAAACGAGAATCGAGAATAGGAATCAAGGATGGCAAAATATTTGGATCGGATTAAAATTTGGAGGTAATTTATCCACCATTCTTCTTTTGGACTGAAAAGTATTCATTGGGCCTTTAAGCCCATTGGGCCACGGTATCGGATACTACGGGTCCAACCCGACTCGGATCATTTTTTATCTTAGTTGTATATCTAGACTATTTGTGCACAAGATGAGCATTGCAATGTTGTTACACTGCCTTTGCTCTTCAAACTTCATGGTTAAGCAAGCTTCACTCTTTGAATAAGCTAGGAGGTGGAGGAAGTATTTTGGAGCTGAATTTTCTCTAGAAAGAAGGAAGATTCTGGCTAAGTTGTCTTTAGATAATTTGTAGTATATGTTTAGTACTTTAATATTCATGGTTTGAATTTTGTTGTTGAAGTCATCCTCATGAAGAAAACTGAGGTTAAAGTTGGTTGTGATTACTGTTACAATTTTAAGTACTCATTATGTGGGCTGATTTTCAATAGGATACGTTGAGAATTTGAGGTTGAAGTCTTCAGGTGAGTTATTCTTAGTTGTGTGTAGTTTCTATAGGTATCTTTGCAGTCTAATTTGGCCTAGTATTTCGACTTGTAGAGGCTATGGAAGTTGACTGCTTCAAACCTACGAACTAAGATTTTTAACAGCTTGGAGTGCGTTTTCAACAAGCCTATTGAATCAAGCATGGGGTGGTTTTTATATTTTTGGAATCCTTATATATGGTTTTTTTAAATTTGGAAACTTTTGTTGAATTTGGCTCTATTTTGGCATCGGCGGTTTCCCCCGCGGTATTGGATACTGCAGGTGAATACCGCGAGAAACTGGGATTTTGTTGGCTTGGGTTTTTCCACGGTTTTAGACCGTGGTGGGTGCCTCGACCGTGGTACGACAGTGGTTTTATGGTGTTTGATGGTATTTATCTGACATTACCTATTTTATATACTTATGTTCGGTTTTATGACGTAGATCGCAATAGAATGTTATCATCTGACTGTTAAACTGTGTTCAGATACTTCTAGTATTCTGAACGAATTCTGACTGGGTTATTTTATCAATAAATATATTTTGAAAGTATCATTTTCGAAGGAAACTGTGTATTTAAACGATTTATCGATCTATTGGAACTTGGGTTAGTCTGGTATTGTGTTTAACCCGATTGGCCACATGGCTTGATACTGTTGTTTTATAGCGGTATGGCCACTATGATGATTCTGATGTTGAAAAGGCCCATGTTGGGCATATTTGATGATTTTGCCATGACGGGCTGGTGTGTTTATTGATATCTATGCGCATGTGATTTTGATTTGACTTGGCAAGATGACAGCTCGCAGTGATTGTGATTGGCACATACGCCAGAAAGCTAGGTGATTCCCCCTGAGTTGGGATGCCTGGGGGTGTTCTTCGGGGTTGACCTTGAATGATTGTCCTGGCAAGATTGCGCACTAGACATACTATGTGTTGCACTTGTATATATATGTTAGATAGGTGTATGTTAAGGTCATGCATCATCTACACTTTAAATTCTGTATTTATTTACTTATTAATTTAGTTATCTCTGGTTACCTTCTTCAATAATATATTGAGATTTCCATCAAAAGGGAAAGACTTTATTCTTTTCATTCATATTTTAAAGATGCTTTCATATAAGGGGAACTTCTTACTCAGCTTTTTTTACCCTCCAAATGTTTAAATTTTCAAGTGATCCTGCTAGACGAGAGCAGCAGCAGCGCGGGATTGGGTTGAGCGAACCATTATTTTATTATTTATTAGTGTAGGTGTTGGTCAGTTTGTGTCTGTATTTTGACATTGTATATGACGACTACTATCCCGTTATGTGATTTTTAGTTTTCCTTATTCGATGATTTAAGAGTTAATTAATAATCAACTTGATTGGTGTGTTTACCTATCCTATACTGAGAATCCCAAATTAGCTGACCACTAGTCTAAGCGTCAATACGGCATAGCGCACTAGTGGGAAACTGGGGCGCTACACAAACACACCCTCACTCCCTTTTATAATTCCTTTCTCCAAGGTTTAAAGATTTAGAGGCTTCTTCTTTCTCCATTCCCTTTTGAATGGTTGGAGTGACTTGAAACTCAAAGGATTTCTTGAGGTAAGTAAGATTTTCCCCTCTAATCTCGTTTCCAACCTGTAATATCCCGTATTACTAGACCGAATTAGAAGCTATTAATTAATTTTAACCGAATTAATTAATCACATTAATATGGGTCAATTTAAATTTTTGGGATTTATTTATTAAAGGATAGAATAATTAAAACAAATCCTTGGGCGACACTTAGTAATTTTGTTAAGTGTAAATTAATTAAGTCTGGAGGGCGG
>MAYD01551854.1:0-20738 GCA_001909325.1 Ruellia speciosa
TCCACTACCTGCGCAAAATCCTTCTTAGTCCTGAATCGAGCACAAAGAAGCCTTCTTCCAGATCTGTTAAATCAAAGGATTTCTTAGTTAGGTCCAGTAGTTTAGTTTCAAGGACCTTCAACCCAATCCACCACCCAAGCACCGCAATAATTAGAGATCGGCTTCAGGGCCTCTATAGGCCTCTTAGTTGTTCCGTGGATAATTCCCCTCTTAGTTGTTCCATGGACAATTCCCCACAAGGAAAGCAGGATTCCGGGTCCGCCCTCTTGCCAAATCCCCACTCCACAAAATCTCGCTCCTCCTCCTCCTCTTCCTCTTTCTCCTCTAGTCAATTTGGCGATTGAAACTTATCCCTAAAGGAAATCAACCTCATTGTTGTTACCTATACCTCCCCCCATTCCAGCTTTCCTTTTGGCTTGCTTCCCCTGCGGGACCGCGACGATCCGCCATTGGCGGCGGCACATCCCACTCAATAGCCCCAAGAGTTTCCAATTGTGTACAACAGTTGCTTGGATCGGGGCAAGTTTAATTGAATTGAATCTGATATTTTACTACTTTACTTATCTTTATTTAAAAAAAAATATATTTAAATTTAATAATATAAAATGATAAATTTTAAAGAAATACAATATTTATATGACTAGTTCTTATTATTATAAGATTGCGATTGGATCCGCATAGTGCATACATTCGGCAAAGAGAATGGATACCAAAACTCAAATTACCAAAAAATATGGGAGAAAATGCACATTTCACTAATTTCATCCCAAGGGCAGATTTACTTTTCATCTCTCTCAGAAAGTCCTAAAAATACATCCAAACTTGTCCATTTATCCTTGTAAATACAGTATTTCGCCCACAAGAATTCCACAGCCTACATAATACTCTTAACTACAATCTCCACAGGACTCCAAAACTTCTGAAACAGAAAATAAACAATGGGAGATTGCTCCGCTCCATATGGAATATGATCCATACAAAATTCAGCAGAAATATAGTATGTATATGAGTTGTGTCTATATATACACAGAGGCAACAGTGACAGAAATGAAAAACCAATGGTCAGTTCCAACTAGGAGAATGACCAAAATTTTGCAAGTCCGACTCAGGAGGCATAGTTTAAATCCAGGCTGTGGAGTTGTTTCATCAACTGTGCTCTTCTTTCCTTGTAGAAGTCGAGTCGTGATGTCAATTCCACCAAAATCGATGACCGAGGAAAATCAACCATCTGTGCTCCAATGCAGCAATAAACCAAACAGAGTTTAGGCGTTCGCCACAAATTTTGGACCAAGTTTGTTAATTGATTATATCAGTTGAATGGTCCTTATTACTTATATCTACGTTCAAAAGAATGCTGACAAGTTAGCGTTGTTCTTTGTAAATATTTTTAAGGAACTTAAATGGATTCAGATTTCAGACTCACACCTAAGCAAGAGTGAAGATCCATTGGTGAAACAGATGGAACTAGATGATCATCCGAGCCCAAAATAAGCCCAATATAAGATTGTTAAGTTCCTACTATGCCCCTTCGAAACGCCTTTGCACTAAGCATACAGCCCTTCTTAAATAACTTTCTTTTGCCTATGCATATAAACAATCGAACTGCAATTTCACGTACCGTGATTCCCACATACAAATTTATACTCTCTAGAGATGAATATAGCATGGAAAGTTCTAATTCATTTCTTAGAGGAAGAAACTGCAAAAACAATTTTAGTGTTACCTCAGATGCGCTTGAAGGCGTAACCAAATATGGAGAATCCAAATCACAAAAACCTCCCTTAGGTGAATTTGTGGACGCCAATTCATTGAAGTTTATTGATCCAATGAGATGCTTCCTTAAAGACACCCTACTACTGTTACCCGGTGACAATAATTGTCCTTTGATGTCTCTCTGATTCAAGCCCAACTCCTGCAACCGTGTCACAGGTTACAGCAAAATGAGATCAAGTATAGAAAAATAGTACATTTTTGGCATTCTAATCGCATCCTAAGGGAATAAGGAATGTGAAAAACTACTTGATTAACTTGGAGCACACAACGGCATGCTCTGTGCTTCCAAGTACATAGTCATCCTATGGATATAGGTGGGTTTAGTTCAATTTTATATCAATGGATTGCAAGGAGTTGATTAATTTCAACCAAGCATGAAGTTGGATCACACCTCAAACTTAGCAAAGCGTTTTTAAAGTTGAGACTGATTGACAACACCTTGAATAAATGATCCTAAAGCAAAAACCTTGAAACAAGAAATTATGACGCGAATGAGGGCCAACTGAAAGAAAAACAGTAAAAGTCCCAGTACTAGAAAGAGACGACCCTTGACCATTACCTCTGTTCTTTTTCTATCATGGTTATAAACACGTCTGGTATCAAAATCTTGATGGATATATGGCCTGCATGTACAATTAAGCCAACTCAGTAAAATCATACAGAATCCAATAAACATTCAAGGGATAATGAAACAGTTTCGACCACAATCATAATTAAAAGTAGCCTATTATCCATGTTCTCCTTGGTAGTAATATTTAACTTGGTTGCAAATTAGTATGTAGAGGCAAAAAGGAATTCTGCATCATTTATGAGACATATCTTGATCCATAAACAGCACACGGTCCCATCCCGATTGCAGAAGCAAACATGTGAGTAAAATAAGAACTCAAATGAAGGTAATTGGTTCCACACGTATCGAATGAAGGTTATGGGATTAGATGAACTCGAACAGGTTAATAAAAAATCATGCAGTTCATATTCATATTCAATGATGCAAGTGATGCCGTGCACAATTAAATTTGAGTATCCCACCAATTGTAATTCGAATGCATGGATCCGATTCTTTCACCTTGCAGACATTAGCTCAAAGATGTATCTTTTTCACATTATATACAGACAAATCATCTGATAAATTGAATAAGAATAATCCTCAGTGGAAGACAAAAAACTAGAGGACAAGAGGAGAGATCATTGAACTTCAAAGCATATAACTTACTGCTGGGGTTCTGCAGCACATTCATACAGATCACCTGCAGCAGAAAGAGAATCATATTGATGCTGGCGTTGCTGATTTAGCTGACAGTGGAGTTCAGCAACTTTTTGCTTCAATCTGGTCACATCTGCCTCAGCAATAGCTATCTCCTCAAGCTCGGCCATTGTCTTTGTAGTTGAATGAAACATTTCAGCATCTACGGAAATTTGGATTGATTAGAGGGTGGAAGCGTAGACACTTACCTTGGAATCCATGGAATGGAAACTGGGAACTTTCCCAAGAGACATGCTCAAGCTGACTTCAAGAGCAGCTCGTAAATCTCTCTCCGCTTGCAATTGTGAATGAAGTTTTGCTACCTATGAAATGAAAAATAGAATGTTAGAAGGCAAGAATTACAATATATGCAGGTAGAGGAGTAGCGAAAGAGGATGGACTGTGTGCCTGAATATTGATTACATAACAAACATTGCTTGAATAAGCTAGTGTTTACAAGATTATTCGGTCCCCTCAATTATTATGAAGGACTTAACACCTTTCAAATCAAGTATTGCATGGTGTAGCAAACCCGCATGTATTTTCCCATTGAATATAATAATAGAGCACTCTATTTATAAAGGGTCAATACAACAGATAAACTAGAAACAAGGAAATCAATCATTATTAATCACTAATTGATTATTGAACTTGGGGAGCATGACGAACTAGTTCAACTTGAACCACAAAACACCACATCATGAACACCATCAATCATCCTCTTCATTTGTAGATAGACGAGGAACACCTCCAGCACGTAAAGATGAAACAACCGAAGGAAACACATGTTCAACTAGAACATAATCCACCACAGTGACAATAGAGGTCCGGCAGACCACAAGGTACAAGCCGGAAGCAGCAAGAAGGCACGCCAACATTTAGATGGGTTTCTAGGGTTTTTTATGTAAACAGTGCTCACTTGGGCACAGATTTGGGTTCACTTGAGCGCACACACGATAGGTTCAAATCTGCTCTCACGGCTAGATTGGTCTCAAATAGAAATACACTCAACCAACGAGGATACTGTTGGAAAAATTGTTCAATTTGCACAAGCACAAACTATTTGAAACATCCTGGACCTATGAGGAACAACACCAATATTGCTGGAAAACATGGGGGAAATCTCTAGGACAACCTAGACTCTACACCATATGGAAAACTAGAACGTATTTTCCCATTCAATATGATAATGGAGCACTCTATTTATAGTGTCAATATAATAGATAAACTAGAAATAAAATCAAATCTAATCTGAAAAATAAGGAAACAAATATAATATATGATACAAGGAAACAAATCATTATTAATCACTAATTGATTTTATTCTCCAACACATGGAAAGGACGCTAATGCCCCACTAAGCTTCAAAACAAACACTTACATCTTGCTCAAGTGCCATTCGGCGCTCTTGCAAATCTTGCTTCCTCTTCTCCAAACTAGCTTGTAATATTGCATTACCTCTTGCCTAGCATCGTAAAAAGTCTAATCATATAACCCTCCTTATCATACCATGGCCTCTCCAAAAGTCAATAGTTACCTCTTTTGCAATCCTCTGCTGCAACTCAACCTTTGCAGTTTCCAGTCTTTGGACGGCAGCCCTGTAGAATGAAACCAAAAAAATAATTGAAGGCAAGGAATGTCAAGCATCAACTATCCATTTATGGCTAGCCATTTACTAACGACTACTCTTGGTCACACATAGAAAAGTTAAGGCATTGGGAGCTTCACGAACCATGGTAGAGACACAGAGAAGCAACAAGTAATTTATCTGTTCATAAAACATGTTTAGGAGCACAACAAAAGAGTTATAAATCTTTAAATCAACATATAGTGAAGGTTCACTTAGGGGAAGATAAGCTCCTTGTATGAAAGGTGTTCAACACCTACTTATTAAGCTCGTCTTAAATCAAGGATAAGTATGCATGGATAATATTTTATCCACAGCCAATTCATATTCAAAGAGCCAAAGATTACGATTAAAACCCATTCACTTGTCATCCATCCCATTATACACATATAGTGAATTCCACATGGTGAAGTAAAGGCTTAAATGATGATGATGATGTGTTATATGAGACTTAGCGGAGGTAAAGTTTAGTAGATTAGAAAAAGCAGAATAAATATCACAAAGAATTGATCATACTCTTCCTCTTCAGAAAAATCATTTAATTTTGATGGAGCTCTCATTCCCTGCAAAAGAGAAAATCGGCTTTATTTCAAAGACCAACAATTTATGAGTGAATAATTGCAAGAAATTCTAAACATTGACTTGGTACATCATAATTCAAAGCACATTTTCCATTGAGATGAGGAAAATAGCCAGTGAAAGGTGTTCGCATAAAAAAATTGAAAAACATCCCCTTCTAATAAAGAGCCTAGGCTACTTTGTAGGACAAAAGTGACAGAGCAAAGTAGTTATATAAAATTAAAATAAATCTTTCTAGATTATCTGCATGGAATAGATCTTTAACTTGAGAAACTAGCATAAGCAGCAACGTATTGATAGAAATTATTGAATCTCTATCAGTAATTATCTCCAGTTGGCTTTGAAGAGAAGTTTCATTGTCTCACCTTTCATGGTTCAAAAAGAATACGACAAATATAATCACCAATTAATCTAAATCCATAAAAAATTTAAAACTCTGATGCTTATGCAGTTACGCTATACACATCAATCTTAACCTAGTTCTTCAAACTTGTAATCCATTAGGTTTTTGCACTTTGTACGGTTTCGGTTATTGGTACTAAAAGATTACCTTGAACCTCCACTTTTGAACCATTTCCCTCTTACTTACTCCTAATTCCTAATGCAATGGTTATAAAAAATTACCCAGCATATAAAATAATAACTAAAATTCATAAGGAAACTAAGGAGAAAAGAGCACTCACATTTTTCTTTCTCCAAAATCTCAACTTGTTAGCAGTACTGCCATTAGGCTGGGTAAGGATGGGTGCTAGCTTTTTAGCAAATATTTCTGGTTCAGGGGTGGACTGATATAGCACAGGAGATTTATCAGCATTTACTTCTGCGGGAGCCTTCATTATGATTTCATGTGCCATATTCTGTTGGTCTACCTGCTCATTAACAGAAATAGGAGAATCATTCAAAGTTCTCATGTCCAATTCTGGGCATAATTTTAGGGCAAAATTAAGAACAAAGTAGGAGAGATCCATGGAGGGAATCATCATTCCTGATGGCCTGGTAGAAGCAAGAGCAGGAATTTTCCATAAAGATTCTCATTTAAGTCTTAAGTGTAATATATCTCCTCTCATAATTTCTTCCCAATTTTTCTAGGTCTCCCAATTCAAGAAGCAATGCTTGATATGCTAAAAAAGAATAGCTTTTGACAACAGAAATCAGCATATCTATAGAGTATTATGTTCGATTGGTTTGTTTTCATGTTCCAGTGGGGCTTGTTTTGCATCAAATATGATAGATTCTGGGATTCCGACATGTCACCACTATTCTAAAACAGTAAACCATAGTGCAACATGGGGATAGGGAAAACCTTATAATTGTAATGATTGCAAATGGGTGAACCACTGATTCCACTTGACTTTCCACTGTGTCTGCGATCATGATCAATATCTGTTTCAGGGTTTCTATCATTTTGAACATTGTGATAACCATTAATATTTATGCTGGCATTTCCTTCATCACTTGCACATTCACTCCAGCTGTTCACAGTTTGAGAATAGGAGGAGAATGCGCTCCTGTGCAGATTATCATCCTGAAAGTCAACAAAAAAGAGGGACAAGCCAAAAACTTCTGAATCTCAACTATGCAGGAGAAAAACTCAAATAACATAGGACAGAGGGAAATAAAAGATTCTATCTTTTTCTAAAGGTATAACACAGAGATGTTTAATAGTAGTGAATTGTGTTATGCAGCTTTAAATTCTACTTTGGCTGAGTAGATTGGCATGTCAAGTTAAATCTCATAAAAAGACAGCTAACTGTGAAATACTTAACAGAAAGGAACTTTGATAAGCCCATTAAATAAAAGTTCTAATTCTTTAATAGGTGTGTAGGCTTAGTTGGATAGAACAGAACTATACATTGTTGTCATTCAGCAATTCATCAAATTGCAACATTTTCAAGAACTTGTGCAGCATGTCATGGCTGATGGCACACAATTTAAAAAGACTATATGAGGGCATGGATTTGAAAAGACGAGCATTTGACGCGGAAGGAGATCCCACACCCAAAGCACATGCTCTAGGTGAGATGGGGCCCACTCTGTGTGTAAATGGGTGGATCCCACCATACATGTGTCAGGTGTGAGATCTACTTGCCTAAATCTGAGCATGCATATCTTCTGCATAAGTATAAGATGAATAGAAAGTGGGATGGATAATGACAGCGGATGGTTTGCCACAGCTTCAGATAGCAGGAACTTTGCAATTTTGAAACTAAAAAAGAAGAATAATTTACCTCAAAAATATTCTCATACTCCTCCAAAAGCGTTGTAAGAATTGCTCGGGCATTATTGGCAGCATTGGCAGCAGCAAGAAGTAGGGCAGTGTTATCTCCATTCATCTCATGATCATCCTCAAATTCACATTCCCCAGAAAAAAGTGGGGGAAGCAACAATGGTGCCATGCAAGCAGCAACTGCATGTGGAATCATCCGATTCTCAGCAGAATGAGATGAAATTGTGCGCATCATCTGAAGAACTCTGCAGGACAATAGACAGAGGATATATGAGTTAGTGACTTACGAAAAAGCTTTGACTCCGGCCTAGCAAGAGGTCTCATGTATGTATTGCAAACGAGCAAATACAGAACACAGCTTCTGTCGGATTGCAGATTATTGCTCCCAAGCTCCACCGCAACTATGTTAATAACTTTGTCTAGTTGTATGCAGACACTCCTATTTGTCTAAAATTGAAGAGTTGACAATAAGAATCATAAAGTTGATTAAGAAATCATTGTGTCTATGTTACAAGAAAACTAATTAGCCTCAGATAGTTCTAGTAAGTGATAATTCCACCTCCTTTTGTCTGAAAGGTTGACGACCTGTGGGAGTCTGAGCACGTATTTTTTGCAATACTTTATCCCAAAATTTCAGAGTTCTCTCAGAAAGAGTATATTAGAGGCGGAGTCCTAGCTAATTTACTTTATGTCTCCAGCACAAAAACTAAGCAACATACAAGCATGATTATATACCAAGGTAAAGCTACCATCCATTTATACTAGCTTCGATAACATTTTAGAAATAATCAAAGTGCTTTCCTTATACTTCGACTCATGCACCTCATACTGGACCAACAGCAAGCTACTTCCTAAAAGACTCACAGCATCAAAGAGCAGTTTGATATGCTATTTTTCCCCATGCCTCTCAATCTAGTTTTTGAGAAGAACTTGTTCAAACTAGTCTCATTGTGGAAAATGCAGATTACAGTTCTGGTGAATGTTAAGCTTACCAATGCCCATCCAGTGGAACCCTCTCATACTTAAAAAACTCCTCCTCAGATAGAGTATTGTATAGAAAAGCCAGGAAGTAGGAACTAGATATCTTTATCTTGGTGTTGAAAAGAAAAGGATAGGTTTCCACTAAACAATGATAAAAGAGTGTTCTATTTATATGATATTATAACAATTTGTATGATATATTACAATAGTAAATACGGAAATAAAGATGCCAAAGCACACCCTAGTCATTTGCAGAGAAGACTTCACACAAGAGGAAAAGAATCACATGCCACATCGGTAGTGACAACAACTCAAGAACCTCCAAACTACATCAAAGTGATGCCGGCTAGTGTTTGTTTGGTAACAGCACTTAACACTTAAACTTAATAGTTCAAACTTAATCCATTAAGTTGGTTTGATAACCGTAACTGAATCACTTAATTGATTAAGCGGGTCTGAACCTAAAGAGTAAAATGAAGTCCAAAATTAAGTGATTTGATCTTCACTTATTACTACTTAATCAAAATTGACTTCACATATATTTTTTATTAAATTAAAAATAATTTTATTATCATTATTATTCGTTTTAAAATTACAAATTAAGTATTCAGATTCAGTTACTTAATAATTCAGATTTCAAACTTCAGATTCAAACCCCATTTAATTTTATCAAATAGGCTCTAAATCTCAACAACCTTCAGAAATCCATGTGAAGAGAAATGCTTAACGAATATACCATTGGGTGATTGGTTGAAAGAGAAAACAGGCAAGTGATGACACCAATAGGTGGAAGTGAAAACACGCAAGTAGGAACACCATGGGGAGACAGGGTTAAAATATTGTGTTTAGAATAGGGGAAAACTCTGGCTCTGATACCCTGTTGAAGAGAGAGAGAGTTTTTCCACTGAACAATGATAAAAAAGTGTCCTATTTAAGTATTTATTACCATAGTTATTACGGCGCCTAAAAAAGCTCGGTGCCTCTAGACCACCAAGACGCCTAGGCGACACGGAGCCCGCCATAGCGTAATTTGGCGACAAGTCGCCCTCTATGTGAAAAATATATGTGATATTACATATCTCTATACCATATATATTATATATGCATTATAACTTTTTTAAATCTTTAAATTATTCTATAACTACCAAATTTCAAACAAAAAAATCATATCTGTAACTAGGGGTGTCAATTCCGACCCGAACCCGATAAGCCGAACCCGGTCGACCCGAAAATTTTCGGGTTCGGGTTTAGGGTATTCAGGTTTCATAGAAATCAGGTCGACCCAAACCCGAACCCGAAAAAAATCGGGTTTAGTTGTTTCGGGTTCGAGTCGACCCGAACCCGAACCCGAACCCGAAAACCATTAGAAATTTAAGTTTTGAAAATTTTCAAAATGTCCATAATTTTCGGGTTTCGGGTTCGGATCGGGTTCTTATCGGGTTTTGGGTTCGTTTCAGGTTTCTTATCGGGTTTCGGGTTCTTATCGGGTCAACCCGAACCCGACCTGATTTTTTCGTGTCGTGTTCAGGTTTAGGGTTTTCGGGTTCGGGTCGGGTTCGGGTTGAGGATTTTTTTGTAATACCCTTGCCTCAACCCAACCCGAAACCCGAAATTGACACCCCTATCTGTAACCACCCAAATTAAAATAATAAGCCGAAAAACCCATGAAATCACAAAATGATACAAGTTTAAAAATAAAAGAGTGTCAAAAAAAATAAAATAAAAGGGGTTGATAGCTGACTTGAGGAAAAGGGGCAGAATAGATGCGACTTTTCTTTGTTCTTCGTCACACTTGAGGAAAAGGGACAAAATACCAAAGGGCGGCACGTGGCGACGACAAGCAAAGGGGCAGAGGCCGAGGGGTCTCAGAAGTTAGGTAAGGCTCTAGGCAAAAGCAGGTTTGGGGTTGGGCGGGATTAGGGTTACGTTTTAGATGTTTTTTTTTAATTTCGGGTCGGTTAAGGTTTTTTGCGAGTTTTGGCAGGTGTTCAGTGCCCTCAACATTGCCTAGGCGTCTTGCGGATGCCTTGGCGACGCCAACCTTGCCTCACCTCAAAAATGGCAAGGCGAGGCCTCCTGGCGATCCCAGGGGATCGCCGGAACACCTAGGTGATGCCTTAAGAACTATGTTTATTACAATGGGAAATACGGAAATACCTGGTATCTAAAATATTATCCTACCATAAATTTATAATCTGAAATAGGAAAGAAATAACATCAAATATACTATTCTAAGTACAATTTATCAACACTAGCCATCACTATTATTTTGTTCATTGTGGGTTGTAGTTACTCTTTTCCTCAAAAGTTACATACTTTGCTCCAGGTTTTTCATCCAGTGCTCCTACCACTGTGTCACATCTTACTGTCTCCAATTGTGTATAAAAATTTTAACATACGGAGACTGTAACCACAAACAAGTACCTGTGTAATAGGCGCTTATTAGGTTCAGATAAAGCTTCCCATATTGCTGAGCGCATTGCATTTACCCGAGCTTCCTTTCGGATAGTTCCTGTTTTATAAAGAAAACAAGAAGAGCCTGTCAACAAGCAAGATAAACTAGAAAGTGAGAGGAAGAAAATATTTTCTATATTACTTAAAAACAATTAACACCATGTTTATTGATTGTAATGCAATCAACTATGTAATGCAATCAACCATGTAATAATTGCATTACTATGTTTACTTAGTTTAATGTAATTTTACTACCTTTTTTCTTACCTACGGGATTCATTTAGAATGTAATGCAATCAATGAGGTTTGTTTAGGTCGGGCCCAAGTCATTGTTATTACAGCCCTTTAAGTAAAGCCCATTACCATGTAAATGCGATTGCAATACTCTTTCACCATGTTTACTTGGTTGTAATGAAATCAACCATGTAATGCAATTAAGATGACATGTATGCAATTATGATTGCATTACTATGTCTACTTAGTTTAAAGTATTCGGAGAGATGAGATGTGAATTGAGAGAAGAGATCGAAGTAATTTGACAAGTGAGATGTGAATTGAAGGGGATGAGAGAAAAGTATCGGAATTTGATTGTAGAGATGGTTGTAATGAGGTTTGTTTAGGTTAGGCCCAAGTCATTGTTATTATAGCCATTTAAGTAAAGTCTATTACCATGTAAATGTGATTGCAATACTCTTTTTGTTAAGTAAACATTGCAATGTAATTAACTTCGTAATTTTGATTATATTACATGCCAAGTAAACAAGTCATAAGTGTTACAACAAGAGATATATATACACAAACTCACAAAGCATGTAAAGGCCAAACTATCTATTAGGCCAAGATAGGATAAATACAAAAAATTATATATAAATATATAGATATAACTCAACACTCCCCCTGAACAAATACATCATATTCCCCAAGCTTGTCATAAAGAAACTTAGCACAAGTACTTCTGAGAACCTTAGTGAAAATATCGGCAAGTTGATCATTAGACGGGATATAACTTGTAGTGATGCAAGCGAACAACACCTTTTCCCGAATGAAGTGACAGTCAACCTCTGTGTTTCGATCTCTCATGAAACATTGGATTGGATGCAACATGAAACACAACATTATTATCACAGAATAATTACATTGGAAAAGCATCACCAAATCCCAACTCAGAAAGTAATTATTTCACCGAACAAGCTCATATATCACTAAAGCCATAGCAGGACATTCAGCTTCAGCACTCGATCAAGCCATAACATCCTGTTTCTTACTTTTCCAACCACCAACAAAAACACAATACCCTGAAATAGAGATAGATCTCTGATAAATGGAGAACCTACATAATTAGCATCCGAATAACTAACTTAATTATGTCATTGTTGGTATATTACAATCCTCGCCTTGGAGATCCTTTGATATATCACAAGATCCGTACAACTGCTTTCCAATGAGCATCACAAGGCAATTGAAGAAACAGACCAACTACACTTACAACAAAGGAGATATCTGGCCAAGTGATTGTGAGATAATTTAGCTTACCTACCAACCTCCGATAACGCCCAGCATCCGCAATTGCACCCCCTGATCCGAAAGAAGTTTGGAACTGGGATCCATTGGGGAGTCAACAGGTTTACAATTAGTCATGCCAATTTCTTCCAAGATATCCGATGCATACATGCGTTGAGAGAGAACAACACTATGACTCAATAGCGCAATTGCAACACCAAGAAAATATTTAAGTGGTCAAAGATCCTTAGTCCAAAAATGTTGAAACAAATACGCCTTCAGCTGTTTGATCCCCTTGGGACCACTGCCAATAATCACAATATCATCCACATACACTAAAAGGTATACACGCACCATACTGAATATGTCTATAAAAGACTGAGTGATCAGATTCACACCTCATCATGCCAAAACTTTCGACAACAATACTAAACTGACTAAAATAAGCTCGCGAGGAGATTGTTTCAAGCCATACAATGAGCGTCGAAGCTTACAAACGAGACCAGACTCCCCTAAGCAACAAAGCCAGGCGGTTGCTCCATATAAATTTCTTCTGCAAGTCTCCATGAAGAAATGCATTCTTGATATCTAACTAGTGTAAAGACCACCCATGGATAGCGAAGAAACACATTCTTGATATTTAACTGTTGTAAAGACCACCCATAGACAACGGCTAAAGCCAGTAGCAAACGAATAGAAGGCATTTTGGCCACGGGAACTAGTATAATCTTTGCCATACACCTAAGTAAATCCCTTCACAACAAGGCAGGCCTTAAGGCAATATGTTAGTGTCAGAACCCACTTTAATGGCATAAACCCAACAACACGCAACCATAGATTTACCTCCGGGTAACGGAACTAATTCCCAACCATTAGCATGCAATGCATCCATCTCATCCACCATACCCCACCGCCACCGCCACCGCCACCCTGGATGAAGATATTCGATGATAGCTAAGAAAATTGTAAATAGGGTTAGGATTGCGTGTTAAACGGGTACCTTTACGAACAACAATGGGAGTTGTATCGTCCGTTGAGAGAGGACCATCGAAAAGTGGGACCGTAGTAGGAGAGGCATTGGGCGACGAACACGGCTCAATAAGGGCATCAGGAGCTCAAGGCCAACGGTGACAAACTTAAATGGGCTCAGGGGACAAGTCAACGAACAAGGGGTGACGAGCAAGGAATAGGTAAAACATCGGATATAGAAGGTGACTCTGAGGAACGAGAGTAAAAACGAGAAGACTTGAAGAGGTGACATAAAAAAATAAACAATACTGATGGGTTTCTGTGAATAACACCTATAAGCCTTCTGAACGCGAGAGTATCCCAAGAATATGTATTTAAGAGCTCGAGATGTCAACGTATCTGCTTTGGAGTATGATCATGATCAAATTAGGTACACCCTATTTGAGGTAAAGAATACAAAGGATCGGTAGAAAACAAACACTGATGAGGAATCTGATTAGACAAAACAGAAAAAGGCATGCGATTAATTAGATAACATAAGGTAAGAACATCATCCTAAGGCATTATCAATACGAAGCACTTGATTTCAGCATAAAGACACTCAAAAGTAGAGAATAATTCAAAACGATTTCTCATTAAATAAAGTCAGGTACACCAAGGCTCGAAAACCTATAAACAGACTCTGTTTGACTTGGACCCTAAATATCAGAATGAACTAAAGCAAAAAGCTCACTTGCCCATTTATTAACTTGCCTAGAAAATGAAGCACAAGGCAGTTTACCAAGCTAACATGACTCACATAACAAAGAAGGTAAATTAGACAAACTTGGGACTAAACGCTTAAATTTAAACAAACTAGGATGACCAAATCATTGGTGAAGCAACTCTGGTGAAATAAAAGCAAGGCATGTCTCTGAAAAGGTGGAAGTCTAAATGGTAAAGCCTATGACCTCATGTTTGGCGCCAATCATCCTCCCCGAACTGCGATCTTGAAGATAAAAGGAATGCATATTAAAGGTGATGAAACAATTTAAAGTTCTAGCTAACTTGATAACTTGCTGACAAGGAAAATATTGAACGGACAATGAGGAACATATAAAACAGAATCCAACAATATATGAGGAGAAAGTTGGATATTGCCAACAACCACTGCAGGAGCCTTTGAACCATTGGTAAGTAGTCGTGGGTAAGGAAGTAGATTGATGTAAAGTAGAGAAAAGAATAATTACAAAAACATGATCAGAAGCATCAGAATCAATAATTCAGGGAGATGTCATCTAGAAAATACAAGCAATGAGATTACCAAAGTGAGCTAGAGAAGCAGTAGGTGGAGGAGATGTTTGCTGTGAAGCCTGGTATTGAATGAATGTGTAACACCTCGACCCGCTGCAGGGCCAGAGGTGGTTACGTGCCGTTTGGAATTGAAGACTGACCCTATCAACATAAGTTCTTTTCAATGTGCTTTAGCTTCACTCACACACACCTTGAGAAACTTCCCAGAGGTCACCCATCCCAGAATTACTCCAGGGTCAGCAAGCTTAACTTTGGAGTTCTTATGGGATGGTCACAAGAAAATAAAGGTGCACCTTGTTGATATGAGTAGTTTTTCAAATTTTTTTAAGCCACCCCATCCCGAGATATTACAGAATGCATCATATTCCGCCCGAGTAAGTGTCACTGATGATGGATGTATATCAGGTGGAGAAGGATCAACATGTGCCACATTGGCACGTGGAGGTCTGCCATGGAGCTTAAAACACTTCTCTCGAGTGTCTCCAATAGCAAGGACAAGTACCCTCTCCACAATTGGTTCCATAAACATCAGAAAATCCTTTAAAACCAAAAGACGCAGTGGACAACATGACTGACTGATCACCGAGAACCGGAGCACTAAAGGGGACAGCAGAAACCCAAGGGAGCCGTGCATACACATCATCAAATATCGGAACAGTGGCACTAGCAAGACCGGTCACGAACAAAACTCGTCTCGGGTCCCAAAGTGGCAAGGATACAAACCATAAATAGTTTGTCACGCTAGGCAAACTCCTCAGTTCATACTTCCCCAGTGGTGAAACCACATTGAACTCAGATTTTATGGATGACATCATCACTAAAAATTCTAGCATCGACAAACCATCTTGTCGTACATGTAACAAGCTTGAGACCACACTATAGAGTCGTACATCATTTGTATAAAAAAGGGCAGCCTATTGCCATAAGTCATGGCAATTAATGAAGCTAGGATGAATCAATGAGGTTCATAATAAGGCATCAGCTTTAACCAGGTGGGCCTCTCTTTATCTTCAATGGCAGCAGGAGGGGTGGTCAAGTGATCAAACAATCCTTGTCCCAAACACATCATAACAGCTCGAGACCAAGAAGCATAATTGGAACCACCAAGAAGCTATTAAGTAGCAATAGTTGGGTTTGGAGAAAGAATGCCAGAAAAAGAGGATGAACTACCGGCAACAGTCAATATTTTTAGCTTGAAGGGATCCCAAACAACTTATAGAATCGTAATCAGAAAAAGGAGACAGACTTTCTGTCCGACAAATGGCGGCAGTGAGCGGCTCCTGTGATGATGGGATTTGAAGCGCCATTGAGAGAACGCCGGTGGTGGCAGTGAGAGCACACGCAAGGCAATGGCGGCGGAAAAGCGCCGCAAACGGTTTAGGTTGGCCGGAGAAGAGCAGCGCGTCACTGGACTCACGGGAGGGAGGCGCCCTCACTGCAATGGGTGGTGAGGTCACCACGGCAATGGAGGAGGATCAGTGAGACCGGCAGCAGCGTATGTGAATAGTAAACCCTAGGTTGCTACTAGCTCTATTACCATGTAGAAAGTGAGGAAGAAAATATTTTCTATATTACTCAAAAAAAATCAAAAGTTACAACAAGAGATATATACACACAAAGGGCCAAACTATCTATTGGGCCGAAATAGGATAAATACAAACAATTATATATAAATATATAGATATAACTCAACACCTGGAAAATTTAGCATAACCACAAATAAAGTGTAAGAGAAACTTACTGTGCGCTTCTAACAGAGCCCAGCAACAGGATGTAGGAACGGGTGATGAAGGTAGCTCCCGAAGAACATGCTTAAGGACAAATATAAGTAACTTTAATAATTATCAATAGATACAAAAACCAAAGTAGCATTAAGTATTCAGATGGCCATCAAACCTTAACACAATCGCCAATTACATGAGCATCCTCATTCGGATCAAATTCAGTCTTGCCTACAAAAATGAGCAAATTCGCATTCAACCAGGAATACAAGTGCTAGAATAAGGAGAGGAGACAAAGTAGACAATACTTGGCAGATTCCTTGATTTAATTTTCCCAGCTTAAAAAACTGAAAGAAGATGCTCATATGTCTTGCCATCAAAGACAATACTAGCAAAGGCAATCATTAGAAAAACCTACAAAGTGCACATACAGCACTAATACTGTAGGCAAGCCACAGGCATTCTACATATGCTTTTTAAATTAGAAACACGTTCTTGATATCCAATATGCAGCTATGGATTTATTCAAACATTGATTAGTTGATTACTGCCATGTCAACATATAGTTTATCAGATTAATAATCTCTTTATGTCTTATCATTCAGTAAATCAGTGTTTCTGTCTCATTATCATTCACACAAGACATATAAACTAAGTTGATCTTTGAAAGAGAGACAACTGAAATTCGACGGTTTGATGGTCCACAAAAATAAGCATATTTACCAAAAACATTATTTGATTTTTAGTATAATAATTGATAAGCAAATGAATTCATAGCAAAATGAACAGATTCAAGCACATTGACTTAAAAAACTCAAAAGAAACCTTGTTCATATTCTTCAAGTCTTTTGTACACTTCATCAACATCTGCAGACAGACGCAGAATTCCTTCGACTTTAACTCCTGAAACATGATGGATGTAGTCAGTATATTTACTGATGAGAGCACTTGTATGTGCCTCATCATTATTTTATTGCTTTGATGAAATCCAGTATTCGAACTGCAGCACAGAACCTAACAATCATGGCTTATTGCACTGTAGTAAGTACATATCCCGCCCCAGCTTTAGTCAACTAGCACAAAAGGGGTGTCCAACAGTGACAACAAATTTAGTCTGTTTGAAATTAGAGAAGATCTACGGAATTGGCAAAATTTCCCCGAAGAAAAATTAAGAATTTCATGAATAAAATGATGCGCATTTTTTTGTCATTGTTAGTGAGGGAGGAGAATCACTAAACATATGTCTGGGTCTCAACACGCCCCCTCACACGCAAGGTAGGTGAACCTTGTGCGTGGACACTAGAGAAACAAAAACAAAGTAACGTATACAAGATGTGACGGCTGAGACTCAAAAGAAGCAGTTGGGATTGCTCACGAAGCACTTTCTAGAGGCATTGATTTTTTCTGGCTCTGATACTATGGTAGTAACCAACTCGCCTAAAAGCTCAAGCTGTTAGGAAAATCATTAAACATATGTATGAGTCTCAACCGCCATGTTTGCTGGATATAACTCATAAATCAAGAGTAATAATTCCCTCAGCCTTCAAATCTATCATAATCAGCAACGGAGTGGCCAAGTAGAAACTCACATAGTGTAGGTGAAACCAGATGATAGTGACACCATATTCTTATGAGAAACTATTTTGGAGGAAAACTGAAAACCAAAAGCTTACCATATGTTTCGAGAAACCTGAGTGCTTTCTCTAGGAAGGATGGGCTTCCATCCACATCTTCTAATGCAAGCAATATTGGCCGCCCAGCAATAGACATCACTGGGTGTTTCTTTCTCACTGTATCAATGGGATATGCCATCAAGATTTGCACTTGGGGTGCATATGGAAACAACAAGCAAAATCTTCAAGATATTATTTACAAAACAAAAAAGAAAGAAATAATAGTAAGAACAAACATAGACAGAAAGCCCCATCAGCTTCATCACTGTCACTTGTAAATATTCCATTGTTTCCCATCACAAGAGCAGCATTTGGGGCTTGTGCCAGAGCACGTTCAAGAGCAAACTTCCACTCATACAAGTCCTCAGATGTTTCTGCCTGGGGTTTTAAAAAAAAAAATGGGAGAGTAGCACATCATTTACAAGATAAACAGATGGTAAGTACAAAGAGTAGCAACAAATGAGAGGAAGCCATATCTAATATTTTAATCACCTTAAGTGTGAATGCTCGTCCATCACGTCCATCAGGAAACAAAACAGTTATAAGCTTCTTGTCTTCTCTAAGGACTACGCTGCATGTAAGAAGAACAGATGTCAGCATGTTGCTGAAAAGACACATAATTGCTAAAGAGAAAGAAAAACTGTTTATTTTATACCTCCCAGAGTTATTTAAGTCAATGCCACCCAAAGCCATGTTTCCTTCTCCATTAATTGGCGGAGGTAAACTCTGCACATTAGACTTTCTTTGCATTAAGAGAGATAAAAATATCAAATCGAAGTTTAAATGAACTAGAATAGCATGAAACTGCATTCTTCGTCAAATCTTGCTGGACTAATCTATGCAGCACATTTAAGGAACGGAAAAAACAGGTGAATATGGCACTTACAGGGTCACTCTTAAAGAAAACCAAAGAAGTGCGTGTGAGGACAAACCATCGCTTCTTCCAAGTTTTCCACCCTAACCCTGCAAGAAGCTTCATAAGTTAGTGTTACATGATTGCAGAAGGACCAAAAATAACCAAATCTGCTCCTCCATATCAGAGTATAATATTCAGACCCAGCCAATTCTTTCACCAGCATTGTTAGCGAAAATTGTTCCTCAGAACTTTAGAAAATGGAGGTACCACTGGCACATACATGCATCATATTACAACTAAACCACAATTATATCAAATCCTATCATGGAACAACACTATCTGCCCACTAGTTTAATAAAATGTGGTGCATTTTAATCCTTGAAGAACATGTGGTCAGTGATGTATGAATCAGAAGAACCCTACTGACGTTAACTAATTTTAAACTGCTGATGATATAGGACAAATCAAGAACCCAAAACGCACTAACCTTTTGAAGATATCAGCAGAGGCCCGCTTTTGAATGTCTGCAGAACATTCAGAAAATTTGTCAAGAACAGGAATAAACCCACATTGTCAATAGACATGCTAAAAACTCAAATAGGAAAACGCGAAGAATACGCAAGGGATCAATTTCAACTCCACTCTGACAATTCCCTGATATACATGCTAAAATTGACTACAAAACCCTCCCAAGTCCCACCAATAAGGAAACGAAAATTAATTAAAAATAATGGCAAAAGGGCATTTACCGTGTTCGAGTTCCCAACGCTAGGGCGTTCGAATGAGGCAGGAGAAGCCGACATTTACGCTTTCCGGTTTCTTTCTTTCCCCTTTTTAATTTTAATTGGGAGTTAACATTTCAATTCTCAGCTGGGATTCAACGCCAGGTCGACCCAAATCAGCCTCGGGCAAAATCATCGGACACGATCTGGCCGACGGCGGCAGATGAACAGCACAACCCACACCTGGGATTTCCCCCCTTTTTCAAACTTTTCAAATTTTAAAAGAAAACAACAAAGGGAAACAGAAAATGATAGACTAATCGATTATCGACCAACCAAGGCAGCTGCCCTTTTCAAAACTTTCACTTTCTGTGTTGTTGTTGTTTGCAATTAACTGATGGGTAGAAGCGTAGGTCCCAATTGGGTGAGCTGGGGATGTAATGGCGGTTGTAATAGGCAATAACTGCAACAGAGGCTGGCCTTTGTCTTTTCATAGATGAATGTTAGGGAGGGTCGGGATATCAAGTCCTGATTAATCTGGACCGTTCGCTCTATCGGTAAGGTCCACCATGGGAATGGAGGTATTGGCTCCAGAGACCTCCTTATAATTGCTCTAAAATGATGTAAGGGAAAAAAGAATTTATACTGTATTTTGGATAATAATTTAAGAAATTATTATGTGGGTTTATGTGATCTGAGGAAAATATTATATTATAAAAACTTTGTAAACATGCAATGTATATTTAATGTAATTACCGTTTCAGATGAGGAGCATATATATCTAATTCCTTCGTTTTTCTGGTTGCAGTATATGGTTAGGACACAATTTAAGGGAGAAAGTTAGAGTATAGGATATATTTTGTGAGTATGTTACAGGTTAAATTTTATTTTTTATTAAAATCTAAGAATAATAATAAACACCGTCCTCAATATCCAGAGTGGTTATATTTGTCCCTTTTTCCTTTAGTAAATAATTATGTATTAATTGATAAACATATGTATTATAATTGATTAATGATGAGTTAGTTAATAATTATATATGATAATTAATAATATATTTTATTAATAAAATATTGTTTATATACTATTTGGTGAATGTATTTTAGTGGGTTAACGA
>MAYD01551944.1:0-14071 GCA_001909325.1 Ruellia speciosa
TAGTTTTATTTGTATAAATAATAAACCACCTGAAATTGGGTTTATTAAACAATTGAAATCTTTAGGGATTTTATTTTGGTCATGACTGTATGCATAATTGTTTTATTCAAGGCCATTGTTCTCAAAATCAAAAACTCCTATTTTTATTGCTTTCCAAAAATAAATCATCTTTAGGATAGAATTTTTATTTTTATAAAATTTCAAATAAATTGGGTTATGGAATATTTAATTAAGTTTTATTATTTTATCAAAGTCTAAGTAGATAAAATAATTCAATTTAATTAAGTATTAGAAAATGTTTCAATAAAAATTTGAAAGATTTCAAAATAAAATATAAGCTTGTTTGATCACATTTAGAGTGTCAAAACTCTAAATGTGAGGATGGTAATTATTGCTAACTGAATGAATTGTTCTATTTTCTTTACAGTGCTTCAAGGATGGATGTGTTGCCTGCCAAGATCCTAAAATACACTGAGGAACTGAACGCTTTGAAAAATGAATTTGCAGACGAAGGATTGCTATTCACTGCTGAACTACAATTTCTTTATGAAGTTAATCCAAGTTTGTTGAACAACCTTGACCCGATCAAAAAAGTAGAAAAGAGCCTGAAGCTGAAGCTGAAGCTGGAAAATGTCATGATGGAAAGACGTTTCTGGATCAGGGAGAAGGGCAATTATAACAAAGAAAAAACATGTTTCCCTTCCCGTGTTAGGATTGAGAGGATTGTACACAGGATGAAATACTGAGATAAAGGTGGCAGAAAGAAATTCGGAGGGTGTTGGGATTGCCAATCCCAGATTTATCAACCATCACAATCCCAAGGCCTCCTCATCATGACATTGAACGAATGCTAAATCATCAGTCATTACCCTTGGATAAGTTGGATCTCACTGTCGAGTGTCCCATTGAGCTGATGATTCCGTTTTTTGGACCAAAAGGATTCTTAGATGACAAGGGTCCAGAAGAACAACAATTCTGTGTTAAAATGGCTAAACAAAGATGGCTTGAGTTCTGTGAAGGATTTCACCAGTTTTGGACAGAGCAATGTCGATTAGGAAAAAACCCACCGATAGCATGGTTGAAGAAGAAGATTCAGGGTGCAAGAGACAAATGGTCCTCGATGATGATTAACTGGGGTGTTAACCCTCATCTGTTGTTGCAACCCTTGGAACCATACCGACCACCGAGGCAGCAAACCCCGCCTCACGGTCCGGAAGAGAGAATTGGTAAAAAAATTGAAACAGGATGAAAAGGCAGCTGCTCAACAAAGGAGACAAGCAGGTAGGCTAAGAAAACAAAGGAAGATGAGTTCCCATCATTATTCAGGAACTCAGGCGCGGACTGCTCAAACATCAAGGCCATCACCTCAGTCTAAGCAACCCACAGAGCAACCAACACAACCATCAACCGCAGATGTAACTCCAGCACCGCCCCTTCGCAGAAATGACGTAGTTCGATTGATTCCACTCACAGTGGTAACCAGCGATCTAAACTTCTTGACACAGAGAGAAAAGAAAGTCTTCGAAAGATGGCTTAAGGTACAATACGAAAGGGAGATTGAATTGGTGCAAAGTGCAGATACAAGTCTGAGGGAATGTGTGGAGAGAAGAGGAAGTGTTTACGATAGTGACACACAGATTGATTTTATCCTAAATTGTAAGTTTACATGGGACAAAAGAGTAAACAGTGGATAAAAGAAGAGGTTGCACGAGTAATAGGAAGGCAAAACATAAGGAAAAAGAGAACTAAGAGTGTTCGTGATTTAGGAGCCCGTTTGCAGAAAGAGTTAGAAAAAAACAATGTTCCACAGCAAAGGATGAACCTCAGCCCTCGCAGAAGCTAATCACAGTGCCCTCTGAAACCAGTGATGATTCTGAAACTGAACGAGTTAGCTGATTATTACAGAACAATTCATGAAGTCATGGATGAAGCAACAACTCAAAGATCGAAAGAAGCAGGGCTGATGTCAGAAACCACGGAAGGAATAGAAAAGGTAAAGGGAGATGCTGAGAGACGGTCTCAAGCCGAATCTCAACAAAAGGCGACGTCAAAGAATAAAGAAAAGCTAGCTACTGAAGGTTAAGTATCTGACAGTTCTTCGGAAAATATGGATGAAACAATTGACACAGAAGCTCTAAACCAAGAGCAAATCGAGGCAGCTGAACAGACAAGTGTACCAAGGACGGCTGTGGCTACTGAAGGTCACAGGGATATAAGGACTGAGCCTGAGGTAGAAGCAGCTGGAGTAGAACAAAGAACAGAACTGGCTACTGAAGGTCAGAATCTAAGTGCGGAAAATCCTGAAGGAATAGTTGATTTGACAGTGGGCCAAGTTACTGAAGATTTGGGAACTCAACGAGAAACGGCTATTACTGATGATAAGCCAGTAGATACCACTGTGGTGGTGTTAGCTCAAGCCGTCGCAGTACCCCGACCTGCCAATGTACTTCAAATCACTGAACCGATTGTCGATGAGCCGATCACTGAAGATTGGGGAGATACAGATATGGCTGGTATTGAATGGACAGACATTTACAATGTGTCAGCAGGTGTAGAGTTGGGAGGAGCAGAAGAAATAGGAGATTCTGAGCAATCTAGAAGGCAAGAAAAGGGCAAGGCAGTAGCTGTAGAGGAGTTGGCCAGAGAAGTTATAAGGAAAGAGACCCACGGGGAGGATTTGATATTTACTCAGTTGGTGTAGGGGAGCAAGCTGCTATATTGGTAAGAATTCAAGGTGAGGTAGGACCGTCGACAAAACCTGTTTCCTTGGCACAAGCTAGTGCAGTATTAGCAGCGATGACTCCAGAACAACAAAGGGCGTTATTGGATGAGTTAGCTACTGATCTGATTATACCGTCAACTGGTCCGCTTATCATAGAAGATGAAATGCCAGAAATACAGTCAATCCTGTTAGAGCAAGCTAACCAGAGACAAGGGCTGCATGCAGCTGAACCAGAGCTAAATGAGCAAGAACAAGAGCCTGAGGACAATGCCGAGAAAGTTGGAGAATCAGGGGGTTCAGCTGGAGGATCAATCCGATCTAGTGCTTACTATCAAGGAACATCTAGCAGGGTTCGATGGAGGAATGTAGGGACTAGTAATTCGTCGGCTTTGAAGGAGTTACAAGACGATGATGATTTGGAGAGAAGATTCAATAAGAGTAGACAGGCTTATCAGGCATACCGTGCACTTGATGGACGTACTGTCATCTTGGATAAGGGGTTTGACGCTGCTCAATTGAATCATGGCCTGATTTCTTTCATGGTCAGGGAACATGGTTGGGAAGGATTCTGTGCTCACAATGATGAAGACTCCAACTGGGAATTGCTAAGAGAGTTCTATGTTAACCTCGACCCAATCGCTGAAACCTCATGGGTCAGAGAAAAGATTGTCCACATTGATGCAACTTCTCTTAACAGATTCCTGGGTGCTAGGGAGCACATACAGGGAGTCCTGACATACGAAATTCTGCATAGACTTATTGTTAAGAAAGAAGAAATGCTAGAGATGCATAAAGTGGCAGCAGCGATGTGTGGTGGACTGCCGAAGCATATTACCGGATTTAATTTTGTAGATAAACAGATACGGGTGGAGCTCCAACCAGCCCTTGATTTTTATTTCTCAAAAATCAAGCCAATCACCCACACACATCAAGTGAGTGGAACTTTTTTGTTCTGCTTGTCAGAAATCTTGTTGGGAAAGGCGGTCAACATAGGAGAAATCATTTAAAAGAACAATTCTGACCGCCTTTAAAAGAACAATCTTTTAAACTTCAAAGTATTGCAAATGATTTCTCCTATGTTGACCGCAATTCCCAACAAGATTTCTGACAACCCGAAAAAAGAAGTTCCACTCACTCGATGTGTGTGGGTGATTGGCTTGATTTTTGAGAAATAAAAATCAATGGCTGGTTGGAGCTCCACCCGTATCTGTTCAAAATTAAATCCGGTAATATGCTTCGGCCGTCCACCACACATCGCTGCTGCCACTTTATGCATCTCTAGCATTTCTTCTTTCTTAACAATACGTCTATGCAGAATTACGTAGGTCAGGACTCCCTGTATGTGCTCCCTAGCACCCAGGAATCTGTTCAGAGAAGTTGCATCAATGTGGACAATCTTCCCTCTGACCCATGAGGTTTCAGCGATTGGGTCGAGGTTAGCATAGAACTCTCTTAGCAGTTCCCAGTTGGAGTCTTCATCATTGTGAGCACATAATCCTTCCCAACCATGTTCCCTGACCATGAAAGAAATCAGTCCATGATTCAATTGAGCAGCGTCAAACCCCTTGTCCAAGATGACAGTACGTCCATCAAGTGCACGGTATGCCTGATAAGCTTGTCTACTCTTATTGAATCTTCTCTTCAAATCATCATCGTCCTGTAACTCCTTCAAAGCCGATGAATTACTAGTCTCTACATTCCTCCGTCGAACCCTGCCAGATGTTCCTTGATAGTAAGCACTAGATCTGATTGATCCTCCAGCTGAACCCCCTGATTCTCCAACTTTCTCGGCAGTGTCCTCAGGCTCTTATTCTTGCTCATTTAGCTCTGGTTCAGCTGCATGCAGCCCTTGTCTATGGTTAGCTTGCTCTAACAGGATTGATTGTATCTCTGGCGTTTCATCTTCTATGATAAGCGGATCAGTTGACGGTATAATCAGATCAGTGGCTAACTCATCCAATAACGTCCCTTTGTTGTTCTGGAGTCATCGCCGTTAATACTGCACTAGCTTGTGCCAAGGAAACAAGTTCTGTCGACGGTCCTACCTCACCTTGAATTCTTGCCCATATAGCAGCTTGCTCCCCTACATCAACTGAGTAAATATCAAATCCTCCCCGTGGGTCTCTTTCCTTCTTTATAACTTCTCTGGCTGGCTCCTCTACAGCTACTGCCTAGCCCTTTTCTTACCTTCTAGATTGCTCAGAATCTCCTATTTCTTCTGCTCCTCCCAACTCTACACCTGCTGGCACATTGTAGATCCATGGTAAAAAAATCCATGGTATCTACGGTGACCAAAGTGAAGATCCATGGTCAAAAATCTGAAAAAACTAACCTACCTAAACTAAGAACACTTCTTGCTCCCAAGAATTGCTTCTATCTACTGGCTGACTGAAATAAAATTGGGAACTGGGAATTGTTTTTCTGTCTTGCATGCTCCTATTTATAGAAGTCCAACTCTTGAATTTTGGTTGGTTGGTCTTGAATAGAATGGCAGGGTACACAATGTGAAAGATTGAGAAGGGAAAGAAGTTACCCTATCCAGCACTCATCACTTTGTTATTTCATAAGCTGAAAGTGGCACCAATTAATAAAAAAGAATGTATCAAGATCAGGCTACATCTGCCTGGCTAACTCCCTCGATGTTCTCCGCAATGATCTTAAGCATGGACCACCTTTGGGAGGATCAGACTTGGTTGCCTACATAAAGAAGACACTTCTGGAACACAGCCATAGGTTGGTAGAACTTGGCTCTGAGATCCTTACTGAGAAAAAGAAGATGGCCAAAGTTCTAGCCCAGCGTCCTTTGGGAGTTCCAGCAACCATCTGACAACAGATGGTGATTCAGAATATGAAGAGTGATCCGGTGCAAAGTGATCTGCCTTCTCCTTGCTTGCTTTATCTAATGGTTGTCACCAAAAAGGGGAAGTAGAGGCATAACACAAAGGGGAGGTAAAATTAGTATTGGTTTATGGTTTGATACTTTGGTTTTTAAACTTTGATGCTTTGATTACTCATGAATGCCGATGTTTGATTCTGACTATGATGCTATACTGAATGATGACATATTTATGGGTCTGTAATCTTAATATAGGTTGCACTAATACACATTTTTCTTTCTGCACAGCCATTACTCTACATATTGATCATTTTTTATGGATGTGCCTGATACTTCAAATTTTTCATATTTTTGCTTACAAACACTCTTACTGATGTTGCTGCCCTTTAGTTTTTGTTAAATAACCCTCAGGAGGAGATTGATGAAACTTGCAGGTGCTACTAACATTTTGTTTGAAGTGAGCACTTTGTAACACCCTATTTTCTACAACCGGGAAATGTTATTACTACACCTAACCTATAAAAGGTTCTACGCCTAATCCCTTATAAACTCAGTGCACAAGCTAAATTAATTATCTACAAATCTTATCAGCGTACGCTGAATTTCAGGAAATTGGTCAACTCTGATCACGACTCCCTTAACAACTCAGAATAATATATAAAACACATAAGGTACAAAATAATTGTTACAGGCCAGAGTCCAATGTTTGAAAGAGAAAACAAATGTCCCCCGCCGGGACTACAAGCCGGATAAATAATTACATAAATGATTGGTCTCACATCGAGACATCGGTCACTAAGTACAAGTCGATTCTATACAAATTACATTGTTCGACTTTATAAATAAATAACTGAATAATAATTGAATAAATAAATATTCAAGCATTTAGATAATAATTGCAGCGGAATATTAAAATCATTCAAGGCACATAAGCAAATTATAAAAATTCCCTCAACCTTACACGATACGCGGGAATCCGATTTATTCTCAAGTCCTTCTAGAGCTAGAGGTAGATCCTTCAATCCATGTTATTCACCTGCGATGCACAGTAGCATCATTAGTCATAAAGACTAAGGAATCAAACACAATTCAATTAATATGCAATTTGAAAATTGCATGAAGACAAATTGGGAATATCTTCAATATATTCGCCAATGGTAAATTTTGAAACATACAACATAATATATAATGTTTCGTGTATGCATATTTTATAAAAATACACTTTAAATAATGCAATCAAGCCATCAATTCCATCAATCAATCTATGGTCACCCTGAATCCCCTGGCGTATCATTTCAACGCTCACGAGCTCATAAGGGTATCCTATGTGTCTTTATACGGTCTATCTGCCGTATTTTTACAAGTCTCACATAATACTTAAGTCACTCTACAAGTTGCGGCACAACTCAAAACGCTACATCTTACAATGCGTGCGGCGTAGTTCGAGGTAACTCTCACTTAGCGTGCTACACAACGTGGTGAAACTCAAGTTTATCACACAAGACAATTTCCTATACGGTACGAATGAGGAGACACCCTCAACGTACTCACGCACAGGGAAACAGATTTTAGAGAATTTAATTTCCATATGTATTTCACATATATGCATGTGTGCACATTTCAATCATGTTGAATGCAATAATTTAATAACTACAAGATGCAATTAAGCACACAGGATAATCATATCAATTATCATCATTCAGCATTCTTCCGTGAGCGACAAATAAATCAATAAATAAATGCGTGCATTTATTTTAAATTTATCAAGCCAAATAAAAGTCGACACTTTAATTTAATTGGGACTTATGGTTGCCCGAGTATAAGAATCCTTACCGTTATCTACAGTTTTCTAAAACTCGACTGGTTGCAGTCACAAGTCAAATCTCACAGGTTCCACTTGTCGAAATCCCTAGATTCTTGAAACCCTCACCAAACCACCTGTCCTACAAACCGAAATAGGGCTCTATTAATTATTTTTTTCCATTGTTGAAACTAGCAGGTGCTACTAATATTTTCAGGTTGTTTGGCGCAGTCGAAATAACAGCTCAACGACAAGAATTAACAGTTACATATTGATTGTCTTGTAGATGTTCTTGACATTTATTTGATGGAAGTTCTAGAAGGTTTTTTAGACTGTCTTTTCGTCCTATATATAGGAGGCATTCTCCAGTGTTGCAAATTAACTTTAGAGAGTATTTTCGTGTGTCATACACTTGCATTTCTAGAGAAATTAATCTGTGTATTGAGAGTTTCATTTTACTCGAGTGATCATCATTCTTTGAGAGAGCAGACTTAGATATTGAGAAGTCACATACTCAAGAGTTCTGTAATTCGGTAAGATCGAGTTCAAGATCACGGACAAAGATTCGAACAGACTGTAAGTTTGTGGTTGCTGATCTGAGAACAGAACAACGCTGAATTTTCCTGAGATATCTTGTGTCTGTATCAGATATCTTTTGTGTATTTTGAGTCGATTATTTTGGGATCGTTCTAGGAGAGATCTGGAATGTTGAACTGGTTAATCTTAAATAGAACTTGTACATACTCTTAGTTAGTTAGAGAAGTTGTCTCATAGTGGTTTGAGTTATTAGATAACAACCATTGTTCTTGGTAGTGGATCTAGTGTAAGGATAATCAATTGGAGAGTTTTGTAGAGTCTGGAAGTCTAGATTAGATTAGGTTCTTGTAAACTGTTTGAATATTGGTTTAATAGTCTCTTGGATTAGTATCCCTCAGACGTGGAATTTAGCAAGCCAAACTGGGCCACCAAGAATCTTGTCCCTTACTTTGTTCTGCATTCGTGTTGTGTCTTTGTTGTTTTCACAACCATGAAACATCCACGTTGAGGTTTAGTCATTCTGATCATACTGTGTGAGAAGTTGGTTCACACCTCGCGCGCACAAGCAACTCTGAGATTATTCCGCAACAAAGATCGTCTCATTTGCACGATCGATTTTCCAACAACTTTGTTAAACTTTATAATAAGTGCAAGGGTTCGAATGTAGACTATTTATTATATAGGTAAATTTTATGTATTTAACCTCAATTATAATTAATTTTGGATCTTATTTCATTTAGCTCATAGATGCCTCCATTTTTAATCTGATCGAGATTCTAAATTTTATATTAAGTATCTAAGTTATAACACAGTTGGTTAATTAATCACTTGATTAGATAAAAAAAATTGATAATTCAAGGAAAAAATACAAAAGATACCAACAAGCTCACTAAGAGGCAAGAAATTGTACATTGCTCTATTTGTGAAGAACAAGCCCACAATTCAATCAAATGCCCAGAGTTACCACCTGAAAAAGAAGGAAAATGAGGGTTACTTTACTTGATTAATGTGATTTTTCAGTTTCTAATCTTTCATCTGATTGTCTTACTGAACCAATACCCTGTATTATATGCAAAATGATGGGAGTGGTGCTGAAATATCTCAATCAGTTGCTCATAACATCTAAATGGTCAAGATGGCTCTGTAAGTGATAGGGGTCGAAAAACCCCTACCTTTTTGTATTGATTCGCTAAAGAAAGACCATGGCGAACCCTTGTTTTGCTACAGAATATGGCATCTTTGGCGACTTTGGCCCCTCTGCCTCGCTCTCGCCAAGAGCGAGTCAATTTGACGGTTTTTTGTGCTTTTTTCTACAGGTTCATTGGAATTCAGATCTTGGCAAAGGCAAAACCCTTTTTGGCAGTGAACCTGACCTTCTGACACCTCTGAAAAGCTGCAGGCCTGCAAAGAAATCATTACTTCCAGTGAGAAGACTGCCTCGGAACTCAGAAAGAAATGACTGCCACACACCTCCTCTGCCTATAAATAGCCCTGGATTTGCATTAAATGAAGAGTGTGGTGTAGAGAGTAGTGTGTAGTGTATAGAGTAAGACAAAAATAGAGGTCGTGTGTAGGGAGTGTGTAGAGGGAAAGAATGAAGAAAGTGTGAACACCATGGAAGACTAAAATTACTTTTTGAGTTTTGCATTCATAACTTCTTTTGGGGAGGAGATTAAACCAGTTAGGAGGGAAACCCTAGCCGCGGAGATCCTCTCCCATTTAATTGCTTTCAAGTATTTGTGTTGAATGAATTGGAAACCCTCTTCATTATTCTAATTAACAGTGCTGAATTAGAGTTGATCCAAGTGACAATATTATTCCAAGCATTTAATCAGCTTTAAGCATTTCTCATTCTCTCTGCTTTATTCTCATTCGAACGCATTAACACCAGTATGATGAAAATCATCCTTGTGTCCATTGTTCTTTCATGCACTACATTCAATATGAGTAGCTAAATTCCTTAGAATTGGTCCCGAAGTACTAAAAAGGAACCGAAGATTTGGTTGGTGAAAACTAAAGAACTTTACACTTTCCTTGGATAAAGGTATATTAATCACTGTAGTTCTCAGAAAAATCTGGAACAGAACAATTAGAACCTCTATTCAACAGAGATGTGCGAGCACCTATCTCAAGGAAAGATAAGTTATCACGACCTATCGTAGACTGGAAACCAGCGTAAGTAGCGAGGTTGAACTTCGCCACCAGTTCGCCAGACACCTTCGCCATACTTCGAGCATCACTTCGCTTTCTTTCCACTTGCACTCTGCAATTTCCTTTTCTAGTCATCGCTTATTGCCTTAAATTCCTGCACTTGCATTTATTTCCTCACAATTGGCATCGTTGTCGCTAGTACTTTAAATTCTTGCACTCGCACTTATTTTTCCTATCGCCACGACGAACCCATTTAATGAAATCCGACGAACCCATTTAATGAAATCTTTAAAGGGGAATAACGGTATACCACCCCGAATTGTCACGTTTATAATTTTGAGAATATAGAAATGAATCGAGGCTAATGCCATATCATGGGTTAAAAATATAATTAATTTTTTGAGTAATATACACATCATCCTCTTTTCCGAAAGTGTACGGGATCAAGATTGCAGAATTTATAATGAGTACCGGGTCGTCTCACTGGAGGAAATACGAGTAGAAGTATGTACTGCGCTTATGTGCAAGCTACAACTTTCGAACTTGTTACTTGATCAAAAAGTAGGGGCATGGGTCTAAATCTAAACCTACTCCTAGAAAGCAGTAATATTATTCTAGGAAAGCAACAAAAGGATTATCATAGAGGACACTGGATCAGGATAAAAGTTCATGGACTAAAATCATTTCCCATTTTTTTTAAAGAATAAAAACTTTAATTGTAAAGAATTGGAAAATGTCAACTATTTCAGTCATGAAGTAGTAATAAGTGTAACAAATATCCCCAATTGTACATATAAAATTCCCTTGGGCTTTTGGCTTACAAGAAAATTACATGGGACTCATCAACAAGAAACATTACATCTTTTAGAATAAATGTCGTTTATATCTCTAATACGAGCAAGAATCGAATGAGACAAAACACAATTTATTCTACACATTAATTCGCAATTTTCTTGTGGTTATTTTTCTCACAAATAGATACTCGGGGTACTTCTAGCAGATTACACTACACATTACACTACAGCAGAAATTAAATATATTCTCCCAAGTTTCTAATTGAAGAAATTTCCCCACTTGTACTATTGGAATTTAGTTTGTAAATATAAAATTGCAGTAAGAATTTATCATATTCTTTTGGAATGAAAATAAATTCTCATGTCTGACTCTTAACTGGATAAAGAGATACCAAGATTGATTCATCATACAATCAGAAAATGCCATGGAATACAATTAAGGTTAAAGGAAAATCAAGTTTTCCGAAAGAGGATACGACTCTAACTCAAGCACTCGAAATCGATTAATCAAATTGTACTTTTTGAATTAAGAACTTAACCATGACCCGGATATTTACCTCATGATCCGATTTAATTATTTATTCTGCGAAACCTTACTTTTGATTGGGTCCAAAAACAAAATCTTTTTGAGGGAAATTCTTTAAGTCCAATCCATTTAATTAGGTCCTCAGATCCAATCCAATTTAATTCCACAAATCAATTAATTCAAGTGTTGTGTACTTGTTTAGGTCCATTGATTTATTTGAAATAAATTGATATTGGGTTTGTTCATTCTCCAAAGTAATTATGCAATAAAAGAAAGAAAATGAGAAGAGACTCGGACCCGACTCAAATATAAAATAAAGGACTCAATTGGGGAAATAAAAGTAGAATATTAATAATCTCAAATTAGGTTATGATTTAATTCTCAACACTCGAAGGCATAAGAAAATTCAAAAGACAAAAATAAAAGACTCAAGACTCAAGAAAATAAAAGACTCGAATATTGATTTAAAATGATCATAACCCATTTCTCAATCGTTAATTAAGATAAGAAGAGAAAAAGAACAAAAATAAAATAAAATAAAAAAATTAATTCCCAAGAGAAAAGACAAGTAATCATCAATGAAAATTAATCATCCTAAATTGGTATTTAGAGAGGAGAATGAATGTGGAATGGAGCATTGATAAAAAGTGATCTTGACGAGTATCAGATGTATTAGAAGAATGAAGTGGAAATTCAAGATGGATTAAAATACTCAAAATGAATACAGAAATCGTCTAAGGAAATGATGCAAATGAAGAATGAGGAATAAAAAACTCAAAAATGCTTTTATGGCGAGTATTTGTAATGCCGCCATGTTAAAAACTATCGCCAAACTCTCGCCAAACTCCCACCATAACTTCGAGACTCTAAGGAATAAATGCACAATTATTCTAAAAATATGTCTAAGTCTAAATTTTATTAATTGCCCTCTTTAAACATGTTTAGGCCATTAATTCCAATTAAATTCTCCAATAATCGAATTTAACAGGAAATTCTCGCCCAAAGCACAAATATTCGCCCAAAATTAAGGATAGGCAGATAAAGGGGCAAAGATTGCAATAAGGTCAAAAATTGAAGCGAAAAACTTAGGAGACATTCTCGCCATAAGAAATGGGATACTCGCCAAATACTCGAAAATGAAGCAAAATTCTCGCCTAAGGCTTAAATGTTCACCTAATTCAGATTTATCATTCCTGCAAATTTCCTTAACCATTTTAACATGCAAAAATCTACATTTCAGTGATGATAAGAATAACGATGATGAATATGACGGATTATTAAAATTGGCAATTATGCCAATATGAATGGAATTCGATGGAAAGAATGAGGTTAAGCCTGCCAATAACACAGTTTGCAGAAAATCATTACGAAGCTTCTGATAACATGGAATTACGACCCTAAACATGCAATTAATGATCAAATCTACAGAAAACAACTAGAACTACAAAAATCATAACTCCGAAAATTCTGGAAATTGATTTGGAAATAAAAACTTAGTGAAACACCTCAAAAATCGCAGTAATACATTCCTAGTCCGAAATTAGCCACTATCACCAACAATTCTACTAATTAAACTATCTCCCACTAAGCCAATTAAATCCACAGAATATGCAACACTGCAATTTATCAACATCCACTACACGACCAGATTCAACGAATACATGAATAATGATAGAAAAAAAAATAACATTCATTGTAATCCGCATTCAATCATCCAAATCCAGAATATCAAAATTATGAAATTCTACATCTATCAAATAGAATAACACTCTAACAATCTATTCAAAAATCAAATTAAAAATCTACAAACAAATCTAAATCAAACGAATCTAATCTATACTATCAGGATCATCAAAACAATAATTCACTCAAGAACTATCTAAAAACTCGAATCTAACACTACTAAACACTACAAACTACCGAACTACATGCCAAATTGAATTAGAAGTATAATCCAAGGCTGAAAATTCTAAAAAACTAATCTAATCTTCACTTACAGAAACCTTAAAGGTCTTCTTGAGCTGGTAACCGCCTCCGAAAGTCCTCCTAAGCTTCGGCAAGAATAGAACTCTTAGTGAAAATTGAATTACTGAATGAATCTCCGAATTAATGAATTCCCCACTAATGAACGAACCCTGAATCAACCTTAATTGCTTGTATTTATAGATCTCCAAATCTTTAATTTGCATTTTGGTCCTTGAAATCTCTAATTAATCTCCAGCTTGGCACCGTCTAAATTGGAGTGTTGTCTGAATTCCAGCTTCAGTCCTGTAAAGAGATGCAAAGGATAATCAAATACTCGTCTAAAAATATTAACTAATAGTATTTCGAGTATTTTTTTAAGTATGCATGTCCAGGAACGAATGGCACCCAAAATCATGGAGAAAAACTGAATTTGACGAGTTTCTGAATTAATGGCGAGATTTAAAATGTCGCCAAGAATCCACCAAAATATAAGGATTCTCGCCAAAAATACATAATACTCGCCCAATTCTGACAAATGCATTAAAATGAGTTTTAACTTCCCCTTTTTGTATGTACGACGAGTATTCAAACGATTTCATCAATTATTAATTATACTCATTATCGCCAAAGTAGGGGAAATCAAATTTCATTTATTTCTTTCAAGACTTTCTAAAGAACTGCAATCACGCTGAAACATTTTATTAAAAGGAGATTAATAATAATACTCGAACCTTGTGGG
>MAYD01552133.1:0-10841 GCA_001909325.1 Ruellia speciosa
TAAAATTTGTTTAGGTTGAGTCCAAGTTATTGTTATTACAACTCTTTAAGTAAAAAACTTATTACCATGTAAATGTGATTGCAATACTCTTTTTGTTAAGTAAATATTATAATGTAATTAACTTTGTCATTTTGATTATATTACATGTTTAATTATTGTCAAGTAAACAAACCGTTAATGTATAAAATGAGGGAATTATGTCTGCTACTACTGTCCTTACCTTCTCTAGGGCCTTCTCTAGCTGCTGCATAACTACTCAGGTTCTCATGACTCCTCATTTATGTACATGTTAGAGATATCCACATTACAACCAGGGCATTTGATCTGCAAAACTGAGTTGACCACGCCATTACCATTGCCATATTCACCTGGTTTGCCGTCCAACATGCCGTTTTGCTTTCCTCCATTCTCCGGCTAATCAGGAGACAACAAAGGCACTCGAATGTATTGATGGAAAGTCATGGAAGGGTAGAGTGGTCTGAGCGGCCATTGCGTAGGCAGAATTTCAGTCATCTCCTCCATCTCTCTGGTGTCAAGCTTCTTACTCAATCCTTTCCAATCCGTGTGGCTTTTTAGGTGCGCTATCATTATTCCCCACCCTTAGTTCTCTGGACCTTCCGCTCAATCATTTGAAGAAGATGATAGTGGCCTGTGCAAGATCTCATCCATTATGCTAATGGGTGAAGTCTCGCCTATTGTTGAGTTTTCAGACAAGGGAGCTCTTAAAGAAGTTTTATGAACAAAGCCTTCGTGGTTGTGCAACGCTTTTTGCCGAATGCGCCATTGGTCGCCGGAGATTTTTCGGGACAAATATTTCAAGTGAGTTAGGATTGACGGCCTACCTTGCACGTGTGGTCCTTATAGGTAATCTAATCCCTTTGCAACTTTATGAGCTCCTTTATCACGATGTACAGGGTAACAAGCTATATCGTGGAATTCGAGATGGCCTTCCTTCTCATCCTTGTGCCTTATACTTTCCCACAAAGGCGACAAATTGTTGTAGACAAAGTCCCCTTTTCATTTCCATATCCTGTATTTATGTGGAGATGGTTCATTTGACCAGAAGGGGTTGGGCTCAACGAGTTTATAGATCACGAACTATTAACCAAATTGGTTAGACACATTTGCCTGTTTTGAGAATTTCGCCCTGATATTTTCGCATAACGTATCTATCTTGTCTCTTTTCCAAGCTATTCCTTATAGCACACCATTGTTTCATATTTTCATCCCATTTTCGTGTTTCCTTTTTTGTTGTGGAATCTTTTATGATTGTTCTTTCGTGAACTTGGCGTTTGCTTGGTGTCTGGTTGATACTTTTCTTTTAATTGGACACTTTGATTTTTTGACCTTTTAATATTTTTTCATTCATTTAAAAAGATTAGGCGTTAATGGATAATCTCCTTCAAAACAGTTTTCTACGTCCATAGGTTAGAAACTGAGACCTTACTTAAATAGTTAGAGCTCATGCTATTCAAGACAACTGCCATTAGTAAATAAGTATTTAATTTATTAAGATTAAATAATAAATTAAATTATCAACATGTGCTAATTATTTACCAATATTTTAAATATTACTAAGTTTGAATGTGAATACCCGTACGCATACTATAAATTATAAAAGGAAATAGATGGCTTCCTTCCTTCACAAATGTAGAATATATTTTGGATATTTCAGACTACACAGATGTAATTTTGAATCTTTTTAAAACTTATTATAAACCTTAGAACTTTAAGTCCAGTTTCTTTCTCATAGTTTGTTTGCAGTATAAAAGATTCCAAAATTAAAATTACTAGTACGGAATCACACTTTATAGCTATGTGAAATAATAATATATATTAATTATTAAATTAATTTTTAGTTTAAAATAAATTAATTTGGAAAAAAATTAGAATTATTATCAGCTGAGGAAATTGGTACATAAAGGGAATAAAATGGAACATTCCAATACAGGGAGTTTCCAGTAATTTCACCAGCACCTCAATTTGCAGTTCCGATGTGTACCCCGCGGGCCACACCAGGGAGCAAAACTCCCGAGGATCATCCACATCATAGAGTGCACCATGATTACGCCAGGAGTTGTGCACACAGGAGTGGGTAAGAACCGGTTCCACCATGGATGACTGCTGTTTCTAACAATCTTACTACTAAAGTTTTGTCTTCTAAGTTCTAATCCCATCAAAATTAAGATTTCAAACATAACATTACAGCAAACAACAAAAGTGAAAATCAAAATTAACAATCAGATAAAATGGGGGAGTTGAGAAGATAAATAAAGAACCAGCAAATCAGCAATCGGGTTACAGGTATTCATTTTTATTTTTCATTTTTTACTTTTTGGGTAATTGGGTTTGAAATCAGAAACCAATACAGCATAAAAAACCCACACCATTCTTCATCTCCTCTCCCCCACTCTCCGACTCTCCTACTCTCTCTCTCTATACATCCAGTCGCGTATTTACGAGAGAAGTTCGATAAACGAATGTACGCTAGCTACATTTGTACTGACGAAAGGAGTGCAAGCGAAAACTAATCCATTTTGTAGGGTTTTTTATTTTCCTTTTCCCCTACATAATTTGGGGGAAAGCCCACAAACCCTTGCTGCCATAAATTGCATATTCTTGGAGATTTGGTGCATAATCGGTCTTGAATCTGACGATCGGGGTTCAAGAATTGAAGATCCCAGCATTGGCATTGTTGGGGTCTGTTTTTGTCTTGCTCGATTGTTGTAGAAATTTAGGTAATTTGGATTCACTTGAGTTTTTCGGTGAATTTTTTTGTGGTGGGTTCGGTGAAGGGTGGACATTCTAATACTTCTGCATTTGCTTTAGATTGAGCTGATATGGGGTTGGGATGATGCTGCATTGAAGCTGAGGCAAAACGTATGAATTTTGATTTTTCTGTAGTCAGATCTATATGAATATCAACTGTGTGTTTATCCTCTGATTGATCTTATTGTGTTAAGATGGTTAACTTGAAGTGCAATGTACTTGTTTTATAGATTATATTCTTGTTGATGTTTAGCTCAATTTCAAGTATATGTTAATTATCTAACTTGCTTTGGAACTACATTTCTTGTCTCATGTATGCTTTAATCTGAATGTAAGCATAGTGATGTTGGTATCTAACTTCTTGATGATGAATGTAGGTTCTTTGCTGGCTCAATTCATTGTTTTGTGCTCCAAAGAATGTTTATATTCTGATAGTTATTGAGGATTCGGGGGTTGGAGCTGTGTATATGAAAATAACAAAAAGATAGTGCCTTTGGGGAGTATGGAAAAGATGAAGTCTGATGTGCCTCTAGATTATGCTGTTTTTCAGCTTTCACCGAAGCGCACACGGTGAACATTTGCTTCTCTGTGATTGATATTCTTTTGTCTATAGTTCCCTGGTAAAATTATTTATTTACTAAGAGCTTCTTTGCACCAGATGTGAACTCTTTGTTTCCAGTGGTGGGAGCACAGAGAAACTTGCTTCTGGATTGCTTAAACCATTTGTTGCGCATTTAAAGCTTGCAGAGGAACAAGTTGCATCATCTGCACAATCAGTTAAACTTGAAGTTGGACGACGAAAAAATGCTGAAATGTGGTTCACAAAGGGAACTCTTGAGAGGTAGTGCGACATTTTAACTTTTCATGGAATTTGGTCATTTATACTTAGTAACATCTCTAACATCTATATTTTATACCTTTGTTATAGATTTGTCAGATTTGTAAGCACCCCTGAAGTCTTGGAACTAGTCAATTCATCTGATGCTGAGATGTCACAGTTGGAAGCAGCACGCAGAATTTATTCACAGGCATTGTTTTGGTTTTCACCATTTTTTTTTATAATTAGTAGTGCTGCAAATAAAGGAAGGGTAACTTACTTCACCTATTTATTTCAGGGAGGAGGTGAAGATCAACTCTCTGGTATGGGTTTCCAATTACTATCTATTTCAGTTTCTATTTAGTTTGGTTGTATGCGATATCCAAATGTGGTCATGACAAGTAAAATTTCAACTACCTTGGAGTATATTCTTTGTTTTTGTATCGAGCATGTTGGTACATATATAGTTACTTTTTGCTTGGTGTTATGCCACTGCTTTCCTATCTTGGTATTTCTGTAATGCCCCAAACCTATCTTAGGTTGTTGGCTGTTGTTATAGATAGAAGGGAAAAATCAATTGCTTTTTTGTCATCTTTATTCTGGTGACTGATTGTGGAAATTCTTTCTGCAACACTAAGTGAACGGCCAATTGGTAGTAAGATTCACCATGTGGTTAGAATTGACTGTGCAAAACCTACATGCGTATGCTCAACTCTCCATGAATGTAGGGGGAGCAAGCCAAACTCCTACCCACTCTATATGATGAACATCTTTTGAAAACAATGGACCAAGTCTTTCTTCAGTTTAGTCACAACAAATGATTCCTCACTTGTTTGCAATTCTTTCTTTTTGACAGCTTTTGAGGTTTTGATTTTGCCTTCCCAATTCTCATATACTCCCTCCATTTACGAAAACTTGCCAGATTTTCCTTTTTGGGTTGTTTTTCAACACGTCACATTTTCTTTTTGGTAACTTTTTCTTCTCACACCATTGAACAAATCCTATATTTTGTTCTCTACTTCCACTAATAAAAAACCTTAAAACCTCAGTTTCTTTAAAACCGTGCCAGCCCAAATGTTGCATGTTTTCACAAATGAAGGTAGTATTTGTTACTATGTTTTCTATATTTGATATGCAGGTGGAGGTGGATGCGGAGCAACAGCAACTGATGACGCCACAAAGTATTTTTCTTCTCAGCTTAATTTATTTTGAACATTTCTGGTGATTGTTGGTTGGTACTTGATACTGGTTTATGTATTAGCATGCGAGAACGTTTTGTTAGCTTATTGATGAGGAAGATGAGTGACATTAATTGGTTTGCAATTAGTCTCAGGATAGTCCTGAGCTTCTTTCTCATAAAGCTAATGAAGAAAGAATTGTATAATGAAAATTGATCACAAGATTTTGTGACGAGGAAGGTGATGCATAGAGTTCACTCGGCCTATACATTTGAGAATTTAATAAATACAGAATGCAGACTAAAAAAGAATCTATTCAAGCCATAATATTGGTTTTACAATGGTAGATTTTAGCTTGTATTCTTGGTTGTTATGTCTGACATAAATAGAAGTAATTTTCTCGCTGGTCAAAATATGTCAGAGCTGAAATCCATTCTCCATTTGGCTTTATTTGCAAAAGACCGTTCTCTGTAGATTTTCTATTTCTAAATTCTCTGGATTTCTAAAACTACAGGATGGAGCTTTTGAGAGCTATTGATGTCCGGCTCATGGCAGTGCAGCAGGACCTATCCACAGCCTGTGCTCGTGCTGCTGCTGCTGGTTTCAATGCTGACACTGTTTCAGAACTTCAAATGTTCTCTGATAGGTTTGGTGCATGTCGACTGAAGTAAGGACTCTGCTGTTTTCTTGATTTACTCGGAACTGGTGTATCGCCATAATGTGGGTTGATTTGTTGATCTCGAATCTCCATTCCTACGTGAAATAACTGGTATAGAAAATTGGTTTAGGTGTACTTATGGGCGGGTTCTGCTTTCTTCTTGCATAAAAGCAAAATTGAAACTTGATATACATTAGTAAGCCATTGATTGTGCAGCCTAATTTGCTTTTCTTGTAATTCTCCAGAAACTAAACATGAATGTCGGTAATTTTTGTATTCTGAAACATTCTTGGTGTCTTTGCAGTGAAGCATGTGGCAAATTCATATCAGTGTGTGAGAGGCGGCCCAACATCATCATTCAATGGAAATCGGGACCTGGGGATCGGGCTGTTCGTTCATCTTGCGGATCTGACATGTCAATTGATGATGACCCATCTTCACCATCACCACGCCGAGAATTCACCACGAATCAGCAGCCCAATCCTCTTGGAACCTTCCCGTTACGTCGCACTTTCAGCAGAGAATCCAGTGTTGAGAGGGATGATGGGAGCAAGTCAAATGATTCCGCAGGAGAGAAACTTGAGATTGCAACTCCTGAGCAAGCTGAGTCGATCCAAGCAAGTCAGTCGTCTAGGAGACTCAGTGTTCAGGACAGAATAAACATGTTTGAGAACAAACAGAAGGAGAGTTCTGGCGGGAAGCCAGTTGTGGCGAAGTCCGTCGAGCTGCGGAGGATGTCATCTGATGTCTCTGCGGGTGCGGAAAAGTCTGTTTTGAGGCGGTGGAGTGGAGCCAGTGATATGAGCATTGATTTGGGCACTGACAAGAAGGATGGTGAAAGCCCCTTGTGCACCCCGTCCTCTGCAACTGTACCCCAAGAGACTAAAATTCTGAATGCGAAAGATGATGTAACGAAGAGTTCTCCTGTTGTTAAGCCAGAGATTAAGGTAATTCCTAGTGTGAGTAGGGACAGTGACATCAGATTTAAAGAAGGTTCTAGCAAGTCTGAACAGTATTTCGAATCTGGTAAGTCAAACTCAAATTTGTTTCCGGGGGAAAATGATGGCTTGAAAGGTAAAGTGCTTGGCAAGACCCAATCAATGTCTTTTACCAGCACAGTTGACAACGAAGAAAATTCAGAAGAGAAATTTAAAAATGTGTTTGGTAGTAAAACTGAGAGTTCCATAGCGTTTGGGGATCAGGGAAAGCTGAAGGGTTCTCAAAGTGGTGGATCTCGTAGGGGGCTCCAGTCACCAATTTCTGGAATCAAGGATCAGGAGTCTTCAGTGCCACAAACTAAACCTCTTGAAAGCCCAGGTGGTGGACGGGTTTATTTTTCTAGTCAAAGAGAATATTCCGAATCACTGGATGAACGTTCCGTACAAAATAATTTCAAGGTCCCTCAGAAAACTAGGCGAGAATCAGGGGTATCTGAAGGTATTCCTGGTTCTAAAATTCGCGAGGCTTTTGCTGCGAGCAGCAAAGGGATTGAATCTGATTCTTCCTCTGCTCAGCGTGATGTAAGATCAGTTGTGGAAGCTGATGAAGCAGATGAAAAAGAATCACGTGCCCCTGAAAAGGTATCAAGTGGTTCTGTTTCAGAAGTGGAAGTTTCTGGACCTCGGAGGATGAGATTCAGTAGACAGGGTTTGGTAACTGAACAGAGTAAGAAGGGCAAATTTCAACAAGATGAAAGTTACGCTGGTGGAACCCACAGCGGGGCACCATTTTTTGGTAAAGTCACAACAGAGGCTCTTGAAAGCTCTGATTCCTTTTCGACACCCCCTCCAGAGCAGTATCAAAGAGTAAGGCAATCAAAGGGAAACCAAGAACTCAATGATGAGTTGAAGATGAAAGCAAATGAACTTGAAAAACTCTTTGCTGAGCATAAACTGCGAGTCCCTGCTGATCAGTCAAATTCTACATCTAAAGGTAAGTCAGAAGAAACACAACATGAGACGCCCAGTAGTTTGCAATTCACGAAGCCAGTTGCTGATGTCTCTCCACTATTATCTCATAAGTCAACTGAACCTACCAGTAGTTCAAAGATCAAGACCAAGTCCAATTCTTCCTCACTCACTCAAACAATTGACGGCCAGAACTATGGCGATGCTTTGAATAAGAAATTCTCCGAGCTCAATGTTTCTGACAGTTCCCGAGGGAAATTATATGATAAATATATTCAGAAAAGGGATGCAAAGCTTAGGGAGGATTGGAGTTCCAACAGAGCAGAGAAAGAGGCCAGATTGAAGTCCATGCAGGAGAGCATTGAGAGGAATAGATCCGAAATGAAGGCAAAATTTTCAGGATCTGTGGACAGAGAAGATTCAGCATCCAGTGTTCGCCGTGCTGAGCGACTCAGATTTTATAATAGCAGGTCATTTATGAAAAAGGAGCAGGTAGTTTTATTGAAGTAGAAGTTCAAGACATATATCTGCTTTCCTGGTTTATGATGTAATAGAGTTAGATTTTGTGGATTTTAACCAACACTGTAAAAGTTTTCTTTTTGACAGCCAAGTTTGGATTTTGAAGATAGCGAAGACGATGCAGAAGCAGTTGATTTGTTAGAGAAGGATTATCGTGACGAGAGGGCTCTTGATGACATCTCTTCTGGGGATGCTATTTTTAGGGGCTCTCATGGGAAGAAGCATTTACCCAACAACCGAAATTTGTCATCAACTACTCCTCGCACCTCAGCAGCTCCTGTTCCAAGGTCTGCTATGAAGACTTCCACTTATTCTGGTAAGCGAAGAATGCAACCTGATAATCCACTGGCTCAGTCTGTTCCAAACTTTTCTGACTTGAGAAAAGAAAATACTAAGCCGTCCTCTGGAGGCAGCAAAAGTATTCGTTCACAAGTAAGACTCTCTTCCCGTAGCAAAAGCACCAATGAAGAAGCAGCTATTGCCAAGGATGACAAGCCACGTAGGTTGCATGCCATGAGGAAAAGCTCTGCAAATCCAAGAGAGTTCAAGGAGATGTCTTCTATGGATTCTGATGCTGTTGATGTGACACCAATAAAATTTGATGAGGAGGTTCCCAAAAGTGTTGGGCCTAAGCCTTTTCTGAAAAAGGGTAGTCGTGCAGGCTTTGTTTCTCAAGCAAGTATTCAAAGGCAGAGGGTCTCTTTGGGATCTGAATCTGCAAACAATATAGATGAGAATGATGATGTGGCATCTGGGCCTGATGAACCTGGGAGTACAGTTAAAGATGAAACAGAGGAAGAATTCAAGTTCCCAAACCCTGAAGGACATAAAATTTTGGAAGAGGGGGAAGCAACACCCAGGGTGGAGTCAGAGAAGTTTGTGAATTCAGGATCTGAAAATGGTGATGGCGCACTCACCTTTTCTAGGGTGGGCCAGGTCTTGGGTTCTCAGTTGTCTAGTGAAATTCCGTCAAGCTACCTTCCAGTTGATGTGCAAGACTGGCCAAGTGAAAGTCCTCTGTCATGGAATTCGCAGGGCCAGCACCCCTTTTCATATCCCCACGAGATGTCTGATGTTGATGCTTCTGTGGATTCTCCAGTAGGAAGCCCTGCTTCATGGAATTCACATTCTTTAAATCAAATGGATACTGATGCTGCACGAATGAGGAAGAAATGGGGCATGGCCCAGAAGCCTTTAATAGTGGCCCATTCATCCAATAATTCACGCAAGGATATGACTAGGGGATTTAAAAGGTTGCTCAAATTTGGAAGGAAGACTCGTGGCTCAGAGAGTTTGGTTGACTGGATCTCTGCTACCACATCTGAAGGGGATGATGATACGGAAGACGGGCGAGATCCTGCAAATAGGTCTTCAGAAGACCTCAGGAAGTCAAGAATGAGATTTTCTCAAGCTCATCCTTCAGATGAGAGCTTCAACGAAAACGAGGTTTTCGGTGACTCAGGTTATCTATATATGTTAACTTCTCCTTTTGTCTACTATTGAGTTATTTACCTGCAAGTTTTTCACTGGCTATTGTCCTGCTGCAATAAATCTATTATTCCTTTCAAAATCGAATAATCGTTCTGTATTTGTCATGCTATGCATAGTGGTGATTTAGTTCGGCAACTTTTTGGGCGTGTAATTTATTCATAATCTAAATTAGTGAGTGATAAATTGAACTTGTTGAGCGGTGTGTGATAAATTGAAACCGGTTGGCATCAAAGTCATGTTAGCATCATTTAGAAGATCTGCGAGTTGTATTTTGGTACAGAGTTACCCATGTTTTTAATATTGCTGAAGCAAATGCTAAAATTTGCGTGGCAGATAACACTTTTCATTTTGTGACATTCCTTGTCCTAATGTTCCACTGCCTTTTTAACTGATCCAGTTCTTTTGTTGTAACTAAAAACTTATTAATTTGCAAGATCTCTTCCCATCTCTGAGGTGCACACACATGACACATCCTCAAGTACTACACACACCACTCCTCCGACTCATTATTAAGTTGAAGTTTGTAATTGACTATTCTTCGGATAAAGCAGTTGTCGCTGTCATTTGGCTTCAGTTTGGATTGTTGTATAATCCTATAAAATTCTTCCTTATTAAATTCTTGTGTGGTTGGCAGTTATTTTTCCTGTTTACTACTTGGACGAAGCCCTACGCTACCTTAGGGTGGTGGTTGATATGTTTATACCCTTTTCTTTTTTGCAGTACAATCTTCAGAGAGTTCCATCCCAGCACCTCCAGCCAATTTTAAACTGAGAGAGGATCAGCTTTCTGGAAGCTCAATTAAAGGTGCTGTCGAATCTTATCATGTTTCTATAGTTTAATTTATAAAGTTAAACACAAGCGTAGCCCTAAACCAGTAATCTGTGGATTTTTCTGTGTTGGCTTATGGATTGTTTATAATAAATACATACATACATAGATATATATGCACACTTTTTCAGACTATTGTTCTTACTGATATTTATGGTGATGTTATTGACTGCTATTTTAGCCTGCTTACAAATATATTCATTTTACAGCGCCAAGGTCATTTTTCTCACTGTCAACATTTAGGAGCAAGGGAAGCGAGTCAAAACCTAGATAAACTTTCCTACAGCATTGCATTCCTGCCCATTGTTTTCAATCACCACCGTGTAGATGATTAATGCAATGCCAGATGAATGTAAAGTGGAAAATCGTCTACCGGCTCAATATATAATGGTATATGCTGTATATGGTCATGGGTACATTATGCCCTTATTGAGATTTAGTCCTTTCTTGTAGTGTTCTTTTTTTTTTTTTGTATATTGTCACGAGTCGATTACTTACTCCAACTGGCGGGACATTAATGTGATTTTGTAGTTAAAAGCTTTCTCCTTCGCAACTTATATATTTGTACTGGTCTTGGTACTAAAACATTACTCTCTCGAAAGTGTTGGTTATTTGCTTCTTATCTAATGTCATCTGTTCCATTGAATTGTAGGAATTATTACAAAGGATATGGT
>MAYD01552171.1:0-10592 GCA_001909325.1 Ruellia speciosa
GTATAAAATATAACAATTTCAATTATAGTTGCTAGAAACTCATTGCAATTTGCGAATGATGGAGTCACATATATTATTTTTATTTTTTTAAATTGTAAATATGAGTATAAATCACTCAACAAGAAAAGTAAGCACCACCACCATTATGGCGGACAAGAGAAAAAATATATATGCCGTTCACGTGTGAAAATATATTCATAATTATATATCCACATAAATTTTCTGTATACTATTAAATGAGGTACATGAAAAATAATAACGAATTTAATTATTATACTAATACTTTAAGTTATAAATAAATAACCTAATGGTTAGAATGTATTGATTCAATTTATCCTTCTTACAATGGAAAGATGATTAAAAATTTAAACAGCCCACATTCCATTATCAATTAATATTAGTAAATTAAATATAAAGACAAAGTAAAAAGTAATAAAAATATAAAAATAAAAAGACAAATTAGTGGAGCCCTGACCTGAGCAATGTCTCCAATAGTGACCAGCACAGAGTCGGCCCGGCCCGACACATTGACCCAGCCCGAATCCGACAACAAGGTCTGCTTCTGGTTCCGAATCTGGTAATGCAGCCCCACCACATACGGGTAGACCCGACCCGGTTCTTTCGTCATCCCACCGTCGGATATCCACAACTGGGAACAGAGCTTTTCCCGTTCCGGGCACCCGAACCCGGCGCTGGCGGCGAGCGCTTCCACCACCTCCACTCCGATCTTCTCCATTTCCTGAATGAACTCACGCAGCGGGACCAAGTCCAACTCGGCACTCGACTCGGTTGCACACGCCGAGTCAAGGCAGAACGACTCGGCCGCCGCTGCGCCGTCCTCATCGTCTCCTTTATCGTGTCCGAGCGGCCAGTTGGCGGGTAATAGGGATTGTTTCCGATCATCAGGGAGGTCGAGGAGAGCGCGGGCGGTGGATTCGGCGGCGGCGGGGAGGTGGGCGGGGAGGCGGTGGTCGGCGAGGTGGAAGAAGCCGAGTTCAACGGAGGCAGAGAGGATGGAGGGAGTTGTATCGGAGAGAGAGATTAGAGGAGGGGTGGCGGCGGCGGCGGAGGAGGGGCGGCGGGAGGAGAGGGAGAGGGAGAGGGAGGGAGGGAGGCGGTGGAGGAGGTGGGAGAGGAAGTCGGAGGAGGAAGTGGGTTGGGAGGGGAGGTTTGGGTGGGAAGAGTGGGGGGGGGGGGCGGCGGTGGCGGCGAAGGGAGTAGGGAGGTGATGGTGGTGGCGGCGGTCGTGGGGAGGATTTTCAGCGGATGATGCCATAGTGGAGCACAGCCAGGGGAGCCTTGCAAGGAAAGGACAACCGGACAAGGATTAAGTATATTTAAGTTTGAGAAGTTGGGTCCAAATTTATTTCCTCAATATATTTTGCTTTACGCAAATATCGTAATTAACCTAATCCCAATTATTGTATTCTACACCTTATTTTCATTAAAAAAAAACACTTTAAGCTTTACCAACGAAAACTAAATTGAATGAGATAGCTCTAATCGCGCAAATAAAAGGCTCGAGTTTCTTTTAGATATACCAAGGAGCTATTAAGTTTTAGGTTGGAATTAAGAGCATTTTTTTCAATAGTTATATCGTAAATCATATAGGTGAATAAAAAAGAAGAGACAGGCGAGTGGAAATTTAAATATCCAACTTAGATGGGAGGTTGAGGCTGGAGGGGCTAATTAACTTGGATAGTTGGGAGGTTAAGGGGTAGTTTTAGGGGTGACAATTGAGTCAGGTTAAATTGGATTTCAGATCAAAGATAAATTAGCTAGGTCAGTCAGTTTTAAATTATATATTTTGAAAAATGACATTGATCAAGTAAAATTGTTAAATCGGATCTGGTTCAATTGAATTTCGGATTAGGTTTAGATTGCCAACCTATATAGTGTGACAATTTGAGATTTGATTACGTTTGGATTGCATGTGAATTAACTCAGTTGGTCAATTTTAAATTATAATAATTTATAAAAATATAACATTTACAATTATAAAGTTGGGTAAGTTCATTCGAGTTCTCAGATTAGGTTTAAATTGTCAGGCTAGGTAGGTGGTTAGCATGTATGCTAATAATTAATTATAAGTCACTATATAAGTGGAAAAACACATTGAATATATTTCTTAGATGATTTTCTGGTGGAATCTTACTAATTCTCAAATATAATTCAACTAATTTGTTTTTGTAATTCAAGGAAAAAATTTATCATGATGTCCCAATAAAAATGTGTTCAGGAATGTAACAGCTGTAGGCTAGCCCAATTTCAAGAGCATGTCCACTTCTAGTATGTATTAATTAACCTTAATAAATGACACTACCAAGGCTAATCTTTTGTTTATTTTAACGATCAAGGGCTAAGGCCCTTCATTCTCACAAGGGTCCGATATAAATAAAATAATATTGTATTGAAAAATATATATTCAGTGATGCCCAGAGTTGCTTAATTTCCATCAATAGATTATAAAAGATGGAGGATTTCTGTTTTAAATTTTATATAAAGGTAGGAATAAATATTCATTTCGTAAGTTTCTTATCATATTTATTTGACGTTTTATATTTTGACTAAGTTTAATGTATCCTATAACTTGTTAATTTTATGTCAAATCAATCTTTTTATCATAATTAACTATGCTAATGATATCGATCATCTTTTCATCTTCTCAAGTTGAACTTCTTTTTCTCCTCAGTTCAACTTGACGGCGGATGTTGGATTATATGGGCAAGCAGGATTAAAAAATTGAACTGCTATGATGACCGTTGGGCTGAAATTAGCATTCAAACTTGGGCCTTGATTATTTTTGGTGAGTTGGGCCGTTATGTCTTATGTTGCCAGGCCTACTATAGACATAAATAAGAAAAGGCCCTGTTAGCCCACTACTATTGCAGTCTCGTCTTCATCAACTCACGTGCATGGAGGAAATAAGGCCGTCAGAAAACTGGAGCAGTGATGGCATTCTAGAAGGCTCCTCTATCGAATTTGAGGTCTCATTTTACTGTTAATTTGTTAGATTCCCTTTTTCTCTGTCTTCTCGATTTGTTAGGGTTGAAGGTGTATATATTTTACTGTAAAGTCTCTCATTCATTATATACAAAAGAACATTATCTGGATACAGGACATTCGTTATCCTATACTTCCATTTTTGTTCAAGAGGTCCCAACCGATAACATGTGAAACAACAAAAATCATCACTTTCAATCCACCAACAGGCACCATAGTTGAAAAGAATACTCAAAAATTCTTACCGCATTAGAGTGTTGAACAACCTCCCAGATCAGATGCACCGCATCCATCCACACCAAGGTGCTTTAGCTAGGTTCTCAAATACCAAAATTTTGAGTTTGATTCAACAATGATAGCAGGTAAAGGAAAACCTTGATCCTCAATCAAGGCTTTGCACACTTCAGACTCCGTAAGTAACTCGGCCCCGTTCGAGTCCTTTATCCTAACATAGCTTGACAAGAGATATAATATCTCCACATGTAGCATATTTAAAATTTGTCAATTAGTATTGTATTCGAACTTTAATCCGACATGTAGCAAAATTCAAAGTAAAGCTAAACACACAAATTTGATGACTCAGTTTGCCCTCACGTATATATAGTTTCAAACTATATTAACATAAATCATCTACCTCTACTTGTTGAATTGAAGAGTATCTAACCAAGGTCCCACATTGGTAGCAATGGCTACTTCTACTTCTTTACAAGCTCATCACTCTAGTTTCGATCCACCCAAATCATGGTAATGATTAACCTCTTCAAGACATGTCAATGTGGTTCAATTTGATATATGTCTCCCTTGATCAAGTATATATCAACAACACCACATCAAATTGTTATAGCAGTGATTCATCTTCATCTTCTCATATTTGATCAAGGTCGCAGCAACTTGATTCTTCAAGAAAATCAGGTTGCAAACATCTCATTGCTTATGAACAACACAATCATGTAGATTGAGCTAATTCGATGTTGATTACTTAAAATCCTCACGGCAACCCTGCTTAATATGATTCTGTAAGTATATAGGCGAATGAAGTCTTTCAAGTGCATTTTTTTTGTTAGTGCTTGCCTTGAAACTCACCAATCATTAATGGCATTCAAGTGTCATCTGGTTCTTACCATTATGTGGAATAGAATCTTCCCAACTTGAAAACCTCCAAGTTGGTAGTAGACTGATCATAGAGGATATTTCTCCCATGGTTTGCTCACCAAGTCTAGATATATTATGTATTATATCCATCCATTTAGAACTCTGTAGATCTGCACTACAAGAAAACGCGCCGGGAGGCGTGGAAACTGGGCGAGGAAATTTTTTCCTCGTCCAGGGGTGACAAATAAGGCGACAAAATATTTTTTTCGTCTCCCTATTTTTTAAAAAATAAAAATAAAAAAAAAAAAATTTTGAGGGGCGACGAACTGGGAGAGGAAAATATTTTCGTCGCTCCGCGAATTTTTTTTTTTTAAAAAATGTAAAAAATTTTAAAATTTAAAATATAGAATAAATATAATTTAAATATTAATTAAATATATAATAAACATTTATTTAATTAATGAAATATATATATTAAATATTAATTAAATATATAAAACTATATAATAATTTAAATATTAATTAAATATATATATAATTCAAAAATTAATTTAATAAATATTTATATATATAAATACTGAAATATATAATATAACTATATAATAATTTAAATTTTTTTAAATATTTATTTTAATAAATATATAGGGTTGAGGTCGCGGGTTCAAATCCCGCTTTCTACATGCATTTTTCCGAATACGGGCGAGGAACATCCATTGGGCGAGGAACAAAAGATTCGTCGGCCGGTGTTCCTCGCCCTTGGGCGAGGAACACCGGCCGACGAACGGGGATGGGCGGGGATTTAATGGGTGATGAGCATTTTTCCTCGCCCAGTTCCTCGCCCCACGCGTGAGGCGAGGAAACTGCTCCTCGCCTAGGCCCGCATATTTTTGTAGTGCTGCTCCTTGATTTACACAGGCATATATTTTTTATGTTCAATGTTCAATAAATAATGTAACGTGTATTTGAACTATTTGTGGAACCATTGTCGTAACTTTTTGATTCTACAACTTATATAAATTAATATAAGTAATGCATTATTTTTATTAGTTTTAAATTCACAAGTTAAAGGTCAAATTTTATTACATAATAATTTAAATTTCATACTAATTAGATCATATTCCGTCCACAACTTATTCAAGAAAGTGTAGCAAAACGCCGAACAAACCAAATCGAGAGTTCGACACCAAAGGTCCATAGCTAACCAAACCCAATAACTAGGCCCAATTCCAATAGGCTACTCTTTACATTTCCTTTAATTTTTGTTTACAGTATTTTTGTTTCATGTTCGTCAGATTAAATAATCTAATATGTGTTTGAATTATTTATGGAACAATTGTCCAAACTTCTTCATTCTATAAAGTTATCAAATAATAATTTAAATTTCATATTTAGATCACATTCCGCTAGAGATGGCAACAGATTCTCGCTAGAGCGGGTGGCAGGGGGACTATAGCCCCACCACCTGTCCCTCCCTACTTCTTTTAATTTATATTTTTTTATTAAAAATATATATTAATAACATATATATTATATGTATTTTTTACATTTTTATATTTTCTAGTGTTATTTATTAATTTCATTTTTTATTTATCATTAATATTAATTTAATAAAATTTTATTTTAATTATTAATTTAAAATTTTAAAAAATAATTTTTTCTATTTTCCATTTTTAAAATGGAGCTACCCACAGGGCACCCGTCGCCCCGTTGAGGCGGGTGGCCCCAATGTCTTATTGGGGTGAGTGGCACGAATAGCAATCCCGCCCCAACCCTTCCTCCCACCCGCTATGTTGCCATCCTTCGCTCCACCCTCAATATTTAAAAAAGTGAATCACTATTCACCACCTCCATATCAATAGTACCGCCCCCGTGACGTCATATTAAAAAAAATTCACTTCAAAAAAATTATCTCTCTAAAAATTTCCTCTGTTAGCCGATCGATCAAAGTTGTAAAATTACTTAAAAACCCGTAAAACATGTCAAATGACGATATAGAAGCATCACAATGCTCCGAAGAGGTAAATAAATAGCATAATCTGAATCAAAAGAGAGTGAAAACGCATTGGCCAGAACCCGTCCGCGAAAGAGATGTGCGCCCGCACCATTGGCGGGGACGCACGAGATGTGCGAGATGGCCAGTGGAACGGGCGCGCGTCTTCAGCGGCCCAGCCAATGGCTCCATGCAAGGGCTATGCGCGTAGGTGCCCTCGGTACATGCGGGCAGTTTCTTATGCCCATTTTTGTTCTAAAATCCAGTTCATTGCCATTGAAATTTTTGTGTATTACCACGCGTGCAGCCAATGGTAGCCACGCACATCTCGTGCGCCCGCCCCACTGGTCAACTCGCATCGACACTGCGCTCGTCCCACTGGTCAACGCGCATAGCCCTTGCTTGGAGCCATTGGCTGGGCCGCTGAAGACGCGCGCCCGTTCCACTGGCCATCTCGCACATCTCGTGCGTCCCCGCCAATGGTGCGGGCGCACATGTCCTGCGCGCATTACCCATGCGTAGAGCCATTGGCTCGGCCGATAAAGATGTGCGCCCGTTCCACTAGCCATCTCGCACATCTCGTGTGTCCCCACCAGTGGTGCGGGCACACATTTCCTTCGCGGACCGGGTTCTGCCAATGCGTTTTTACTCTTTTTTTATTTAGATTATGCTATTTATTTACCTATTCGGAGCATTGTGATGCTTCTACATCGTCATTCGATATATTTTACGGGTTTTTAAGTAATTTTATAACTTTGATCGATCAGCTTTCAGAGGAAATTTTTAGAGAGATAATTTTTTTTAAATAAATTTTTTTGAATATGCCGTCATGAGAGCGGTACTATTGATATGGGGGCAGTGAATAGCAGTACTCTTAAAAAAGTATAGCAAAATGCCGAACATACCAAATCAGCAGTCGACATCAAAAGTCCATAGCTAACCAAACCCAATGAGTAGGCCCAATTTCAATGGGCTACTTTTTCTTTTCCTTTTACTTTGGGCTTACAATACCAATATACACAAGATGGAAAAAAAAATAATTTCTGATAGAATTACATATTCTACAAATTACATTAGGGAGTACATCAAATTGGACCAACCGTGATATAATCAAACTGAATGCGTACCTTTACACTTTCATAGGCCCATTTGGATGAGTTATAAGTTAAACTCCTCTTTTCTGCTATTGTTTCTTTCTTTTCTGGGTGATGTAATGGAGGTCAAATAGAGACTCAACAGCAGACGTGTTCTCTTTTTGGGTTCCTCTGCTAGGTGTGACTGCAGTAAATTTATAAAATTTGCTTTAAAAAAAAAGTCCTCAAAGCAAGAAGTACATCACTGATAGATTACACCGAATACTAGATAGGATACAAGGAATAGATTCACAGCAACACGATTCTGACAATTTGGCTTAATATTAAATATTTATTTCTTGAAAATTGTGGTGCGCAAGTGATATAAACGTGCACTGAATCCACCCAGGCCAGATAAAGTACTACAAACTCTTCATTAGCATACGTATGTATATACACCACCATTACTATTTTTTCCCTCGTCCTCTCTTGTGGCTACACGTCTACCTTCAAATTCAAAACATGCTTAGTTCGAAAAGGTAAAAGATATTAGAAATGCTATTTTTAATCACCAATATTTCAAATTCATTACATCTTTTCTTTATAGCGAGTTTTTTATATGTTATAGTAGTATATGGTTTAGCAAGTGATTTAAAGTAATGTGAAAAATATTGTATTGTGATAGTGAGTAGAGAGAGAAGTGGAAAATTTATTAATGAAATGAAATAGAAGATATAATATTTTATTATTTTGATTGGATAGATGAAGAGAGAAAGATATAACATTTTATTAGTTAATGGGATAATAAAGTTGTCAAAAAGGAAATGTAACAATTAATTTAAAACAACTAAATAAGGAAGGCATAACATTTAAAACAAATGGAAGAAGTAATTAGTAATAAATCATGGCGCGATAAAGATTATACCAAAAAATTTTAAATACAAAATACGAAAGAATGGCACAAGGTTCTCATCCTTCAGAGACTACGAGTGTAATAGGAGCATCCGTCGATAAAAAGATCACCCTAAGATCATCATTTCATGGCTATTGAGAACGAATAAATCAGCCCATGGTTCATTCCTTTATTCAGCAAAGAAGGAAGCTTGCTGGCTTCGTTACTTCTATTCCACTCACAGTGTTGTTTGAATCAAAAGTTCACACACATTGAGTCCGGACAAAACCATCTAGTTTCACATTAAGGATGATGCCATCGAAACCAAATAACCATCAAGCTAGCCGCATGGTTGGAAGTTGTGGAACGATGGCCTTAATGTTAAGGCAAATGTTGCCCGACCACATTACATCCTTGCAGTTCAGAGTGTGTGTGTATGTGGTGTAACGATGGTGTTGAGAAAGAAATTGCAGACCACTTATTCCTTCATTGTTCAGTGGCTAGCGGGATCTGGGTGATTTTCTTTGGGTGGCTGGGTTGTACCTGATGCTGACCAAGAATCTTGTGGGAATTTATCCCAAGCTGGACTACCTCCACATCTTGATCCTAGGGGGTCTACCATTTGGCTTTTCATATGGATTTCCTGTTTTTGGTCACTTAGGCTTGTGAGAAATGTCTTTATCAACTTTTTCTTCAAAATGCACATCCATATATTAATACATTCACGATGATGATAACTTTTTACTTTTAACATACCGATAAAGAAAAATTTGAATTTTAAATTCTTAATATTAAGTACTATATGTCTATCACTAAGATATCATCTCATTTATTTATTTTTTTATTATTGAACAATGAATAGATTTATACATACATACGGGTATCGTATGTGTCATGTCGGCCCGGGGTGTTGCTATCTCCAAGTGTTTACCTTACCTTGATACGCACCAACAAATTCATGAATTATTGCACATTTATGTGTGTGTATATGTATGTGTATGTGTGTCCGCACACAAATAATAAAATTTTTATATATTAATACCATGATGATGATGACCACTTACTTCACCACAAGACCCTGCGCTGTCTAGTTTACTTTCCCATACTTGCTGCCTATATATACCCACACTTGTTTCACGTTCGTCTCTCCTCACACCTCAATTTCTCTACTTTCCCACTTCCCCCAATCCCCAATCCCCACTACCCTATTCAGCTTCCTTAATTATATTACAATAATTGTTATTATTATTATTATTATAATATTGCTTATGCCATCCGACTACACTTGTTCTTACCAGCACTCATCATTAAAAACAAAATTCGGACACTGCTACTAGCTCTCCGTTTGTAATTGTATATATATAAACTCATAACATTTACCAATGGACCCAACCCACGATTGGCCAGAGCCGATCGTCCGCGTCCAATCCTTATCCGACGCTTGCGACGGCGGCACAATCCCCGACAGATATATCAAGCCCCCGGAGGCCCGGCCCGAGAATATCTCCGCCGTCAGCTGCGACGCCAACATCCCTCTCATCGACCTCAGCGGCCTGTCCGACGATTTCCGGCGGGAGGCCACTCTGCGGCAAGTATGGGAGGCGTGCCGCGATTGGGGATTCTTCCAGGTGGTGAACCACGGCGTTCCGCCGGAGCTGATGGACCGCGCCCAGCAAGTGTGGCGCGAGTTCTTCCACCAGCCGATGGCCATGAAGCAGGCCTACGCCAACTCCCCCAAGACCTACGAGGGCTACGGCAGCCGACTCGGCGTCCAGAAAGGAGCCATCCTCGACTGGAGCGACTACTACTATCTCCACTACTTGCCCTGCAATTTGCGGGACTTTGACAAGTGGCCTGCCCCGCCTACTGCCCTACGGTACGTTCGCCCACTCCATTAATTTAATTTAATTTGATTTGATTCCATTGTAACTGAGGCGGCTGGCGAGTGTAGGGAAGTGATCGCGGAGTACTCGGCACAGATCGTAAGGCTAGGCGGGGAACTGCTCAAGGTTTTATCGCTGAATTTGGGGTTGAAAGAGGAATTCCTGCAGAATGCGTTTGGAGGGGAGGACGTCGGGGCGTGTTTGCGGGTCAATTTTTATCCGAAATGCCCGCAACCCGACTTGACCCTGGGACTGTCTTCGCATTCGGATCCTGGCGGGATGACATTCCTGCTGCCGGATCAGAATGTGCCGGGCCTCCAGGTCCGCCGACCCGACGGCTGGATCACTGTCCAGCCTGTGCGGCATGCTTTCATTGTCAATATTGGGGATCAGATTCAGGTATTTTTAAAAATTGATTTTTTATTAACGTGTGTGCCAAATATATTTTTTAAGTATTTTATTTCACATGGCAGTTCAATTTGCGTACTAACTACTTCCTTTTGTTTCGATTAGTTATTTCATATGTCAAAATACATGCCATAATTTTTTTTAGAATTTGTTCTTTCTCATCATTAAAAATTACTATTATCATTTTTTTTAATTTTCACCATTAAAATACACATTTCTTTTTATTCATCAAATACCATGCACGTCATATA
>MAYD01552285.1:0-10633 GCA_001909325.1 Ruellia speciosa
ATATCCACCTGTTTGTGCTTGTTTTCTTACTTAGTCTTTGTGACTAATGGTGTTTCTGTGCATCGTAAGTACATTCAGGGCTAGGAGGATACACCTCCAGCTCTAGATGGAACTTCGGGAATATTTGAGATTCCTGGGTTGTTGTGAGACGAGTGAACTTAGATGTATGTGTAGGGATCAGTGATAAACTTTTCTGCACGTATTTCTTTCATTCACCTCTGTAACGCCCCAAAATTTAAAAATCATTTTGAACGCGCTACGGCCGTACCAGTTTGCCTAAACTGGTGGCCAGCCAGCTTAGACTCCCTGATACAAGGCCGAGTACACACCAATCACACATAAGGGTTATAGCCATTATTAAGGGTCTTACATGCGTCGCGGAAGAATACACAGACAGCAAGGCAATAAACAAGCCAAACAGGCAGAACGCATAATATTAAAATCAACCAATGGTCTATCAGTACACCAAGACATATCCGGGCATCGCCCTGAACCAGCCATCCTGGCAAAAGTCATAACGACCAAGTATCCAATGCACACGATAAACAGGCAGGCAACAATGCACCCTACTCTAAGGCATAAGACATGTTCTCTCAACCCAGCATTCCAATTCGTGCATCTGCGCCTCCAGGAGTATCTATAAAATAGAAAAGCAGGGAGTCAGTACACAGTACTGAGCAAGGAACAGAATGCGGAACGTAAGAGAGATACAACAAGATGAGCAGTCTGGCAGGCGAACACCATAAACCAATACAATGTACAAGTCAGTGGGGAAAACGGGATAAGCAACATGATACAAGGCATAGCCATGAGTAACAGAACACCAATGAACCAGAGGATAGAGAACAAACATACACGAAACATCACACCGTCCCATACCGGTGCTTCAACCACGTAACATACATAAATGCGTACACTAGCAACAGAATAATAAAGTGTAGAATAGTAAACCATCACGCTGTCCCATACCAGCGCTTCAACCACAATGCAGCATACACCTAACCTATATGCTCGTGCAATGCATGCCTAGGCCAGCACCTACCTACCACAGCCACCCGCACACGGCCAGGGGATCAGCCACCCGCACAAGGCTAGGGGCTCACGTCGTCGACTCAACACCATGCACAGGGCCAGGCGGAGGAATACAGTACAGTGCCATGCACACAGCCAGGCACAAATGAGAACAGGCTCGCCAAGCCACACGTATCGGCAATGCAATGTCGCACATCATGTCATGCAATGATCATAATAACATAATCGCATATCCATGTCCCCTCATCTCGGAATAATCAGGCACAGTACGTCACAGCCCCCATAAAGCTCAAGTAATACAATAAAGTCATCCAACGTATCAGAATAATCAGGCACAGCTTGCCACGGCCACATACAGGCTCAACCATCACAGGGGTACCATTCATCGTATATGAATAAGCAGGCAAGGCTTGCCACAGCCACATACAGGCTCAGACGGTACAACGTCATCAATCATCAGATCAAGGCGACCACCCTCGGCTTGCCATAGCCACAGATAGGCACAAATAATATAATGACATCATCCATCAAATTCAAGTCATCAGATACCGCTCACCACAGCCACATACTGGCACACACAAACACACAGAGCACCGTTACCGCACTAGGAACAGGTAACCTATCATACTAGGTTCACATGCTTCAGGCTGCAGGCCTACATACGTATAGATCATGATCTATTATTGGGTCGTACACTCCGTTCCCTATTTTTTTCGTCACACCGGACGCACAATTAGGCGCTCATGCCATCAACTAGCCCAATCCATAACCTCGTGGAAGTTCACGGTGTACTAAATCATAAGAAATGTAGGGCACATGAACGAGCAAGTGGGGCACAACCAGCATGCATTCCCTATATCAGGGTAAACCAACAGGAGAGATACAAATGGTACAATTAAGCACACACGTGTTCGCACAATCACAAGCAGGGTAGCAATCGTAGATAGACTTCCTAATTCATATCGGCCTATCGAGGTGCATAAAGAGTCTCACTCATTCTTGCATTCCCAGCCCAAGCATTTCCCTCGCATACCCTACACTCACAGTACTCCTATATCAATGGCATCAAATGATCACTCCATCGGAACACAAGGCCCGCCACGACCACACATCGGCCCGCACGCCATCAAACTAAGGCAACCTATGACTAGGTTCACATGCCTCAAATATCCGATATAGAGAATTCCTCCTATTACCACATGCATAGCAATTCAAGGATTCCACACATTCCAACATCCCTACTCATGATTACCGAAAACACAATGACATCAATACTAACGGAAGAAATGGAGATCAACACACCAGCACGACTCTATCAAACAGACATCAATAATACTACACATATCGCCAATGTCAACTCAACCAAACACCATCCAAGTTAAGGTTTGCCAAAGCTCCATACCGGCACATACCTCACGCATGCCATAAGATGCTCGAATACAAGGAATCCCTCATCCTTCCTAAGACCTCAATTCACAAGCATTCAAGTGCTGTATTTTATAAAACTCATACGATCCAGACATCAATATCTCAAGCCATAAACCATACTTCCCCCTCACTATGCACATATCAAATCCATGACCTTTCCCATAACAAGATTCCTCCCATTCTACCTTCATAGGCCATTAGTGTCATCAATGCACACATTAGCAACTTCCATCATGAATTCCACATAGCCAATGCACAATTTAAATCAATCAGACCGTGAGGAACAAAAGGTACAATCATAATCAGGCATCACAGCGCAGAAAAAGAATCAAAATATTATTTTCCGGGACCTTCAGGTCCCGCGGTATTGGGCCGCGGAATTGGATTCCGCGGTCGGGGGGCGCGAAAAAAGCGAGCCCTGCTGGCGCGCAGGCAGATCGAGCGAGCGAGAACAAATCGGAAAAACACAGATGAAAGCTTATCCCTTGCCTGTATCTCGGCCTTGTGATGATTCTCCAACCTTCCTTGAGCTCCTTAACAAGATCTAAATCAAGAAACCAAGATTAAAACCCTAAAATCATCCAAACCCAAGATTAATTCCAACAACAAAGGGGAAGGAGAAACAACCCAATATCAAGCTTCCACTCACCTCTCCTAACACAAGGAAGAGATTTCAAGCTCCCAAATCCTCCCCAAAAACAAGTTCCAAGCTCCAACCCTAAACAAGACTTCTTAGGGTTTCTTCATTCAAACAACCAAACAAAGGCCAAAAGAATCAAGGAAAAGAGAAGATCCTTACCAAGAGGTGCCGATCTTCAGTTCCTATACTTCACCCTTCAAGAAATCCCAAGGTTTCTTACACTCTAGGCCAAGAGAAGGAGGAAGGAAAAGAGAGAAAGATGAAGAGTATTCTGGAGTGCAGGCTGCCAAATGAGCAAAAATGCTGAGATTGAGGTTTTAATAGATCAACTTCGACATGGGCCGAGTCTGGGCGGAGCCCAGACTCCGCGGTATTGGGCCACGGTATTGAAAACCGCGGACCCTTGACCTGAAAACCGCGAGGTCTGAAGCAGGAAAAATTGGTGAAAATCTTCGGGCATTACACATATGCTCTGCTCCTCTCAACAAACAAAGCCTGGTCGTAAGCAGTAGAAAGGAGGCATGCTCATGAAATCCAAGCCCTGAGCAGATCTTGACCTTCAGGCTATCAATAAACCTTTGCACACGGTCTGCCTCAATACGCACCAACTTTGGCGCATACCTCAACAACTCAGTAAACCTTTGGTGGTATGTGGTCACTGACATGTCCTTCGTCTGTATCAAACTCAACGCATCTGAGGGGTAAAGAAGTGGGATCTCAACGCATCCCTAAACTGAGTCCATCCAAAGCTGGGCCTTGCGGTCAACATCATCTCGCTGACCCTCCACCACTGTAATGCAGTCCCAACCAAGAAGTGTGAAGCCACCATCGCCAAATGGTCCTCTGGGCACCCAATGTGCTGGAATATCCAAGTAATCTAATACACCCAGTCGTCTAGAACTAAAGGGTCAGCCCCTCCTACGAATGTCGGAGGCCTATGTCGAGTGGCCAGAACCAAGTAGTCGACATGTACCTGAACTGGCTGCGCTGGTCCCGCTGCAGCCTGGGCCGAGGCATCCTGCATGTTCTACATCACCTGAAAAGCAACGATCAACTGTCGTGCGAAAGTCGTAGGGTCGAATGTCGGTGCTGCCCCCGGCTACTATCTTGCAGGCACCTGTCCTGCTGGGGGTACCCTGTGTGGCCCCGGTCCTCGAGGTGCGTCCTGCCATTGCTGATCAACCCCATCACCCTCATGCATAACCTCCTCAATTTTCTCCCCATTCCTATCCCCAACAGGTGATCCGGGGCTCCGTCTGAGCCTACCCCGTCGGCCCATCCCTACTGCACGTTGTGGAGGCATCCTGAACTAAACTCAGGGGTCAGTATCAACACCCTACAGTTAGCGATAATAGGGTAAGGAAGCAACACAATATAATAAAAGCAAAGCAATAGACATAAAAAACTCGTTGGAGTTCCCCACAAATCCACCACGGAATCAACATTCCGTGGTCAAGACCGTAGGTTGCGCAGACCTGAAAGACAGGAGAAGCAACCAAGATGCAAATCCTAAGCTACATGCAACCCCCCGCACACTCTCACCACCTATGTCTAACCAGATTTTATAGGTATGTAGAGCACACAGGCTCTGAAACCACTCTGTAACGCCCTAAAAATTTAAAACTTTTTTGGAACGCTACTGCCGTATCAGTTTACTTAAACTAGTGGCCAGTTAGTTTAAGCGCATTGATACAAGGCCGAGTAAAACAAGCAAGCAAGTAGAGATTATAATCACTTATTAATGTCTTACATGCATAAGAACAAGGTAAAGCAATAACTAATCACTAGTGTAAATCAACAACATCCACTAGCAATACAGGTTCTTCATGACCAATCACAAAATATCAACATATCCGGGGCCTCCCTCCCTGAGTCACGCCCTCCCCACGATCCAAAAATGCCACAAGTACGGCCACAGGCCAACAGTAAGGTAAATCATAACTACAATCCAAATGAAGCCAAGCATAAAAAATAAAAACACAAGGAGCAAGCAAATGGATGCATCCTACACTAGTGTCTAAGTCCGCTCAACCCAAATCCCAAGTCATGCGGCTGTGCCTCTAAGAGGATCTAAAAAAGAGAAAAGCAAGGAGTCAGTACACAGTATTGAACAAGGAATAAACAAATATCAAGTAGAAAAGGGGTAATAAACATGCTATGAGGAAACGAGTTAATAACAAGAAAACAATCAACAAGGCATGAAAGTAAGAAACACATATAAACGCATCACACCGTCCATACCGGTGCTTCAACCATAGAACATACACTAGTACACATGATGCATGGCCTAACACACATCTATCTAACATATATGCAAATGCAAGAATCATGCCTAGGCCGGCTCCTACCTAATGATCACCAACCCAGGCACCCATGGTATCAAACATACCGACAATGCCATATCGAACATACACCCATGATACAAAACATACCGACAGTGTCATCACATAGCCAGACACCCATGATACTAGATGTACCAACCGTGTCAAATCAGTCATGCATATCTGAAATAGGGCTTGCCAGAGCCGCATACCGGCACACGCCTCATGCATATGACAATATTCTAATAAGATGGATCATAGCTCATGGTGGATAATAAGCAAGCCTCAAGCCTCTAGTCAATCCCAATTTCATAATATCATATTAACTACATTTTCACCGTTTAATCCAAATCTATATGAATTTAACCAAGTTCCCACAACTCACATGAATGTCCATCAATTCATCGTTGATCATAGAGGCATATTCAAAAATCCCATACCTTATCATAATTCTCAATGCTAGTCATGGCATACTTCCAAGCATTATCCTCATCAATATTCGCAATTATAATGGCATAACCAATACTCCAAAATCAGTAAAGTAGGATATCAAACCATGCCAATTCATCACAGTACGATAGAAAACGAAAAAGGAAATTTGACGAGGGCATAGCTCTCGCGGAATAGGGGCTCACGTTTTTCAAAAATACAAGCCTCCTTCACCGATTATGTGACCCTTGGTCGCGACAGAGCAGAAAACGCGAGCTGTGGAAACATGGAAGAAAAAATTTCTTAGTCTATCCCTTGCCTGGAAATGGACCTCAAGGTATTCTTCATGTTTTCTTGAGCCTCCCCAAACACTTCAAAAGCCTAGAAATCCAAGAATCAAACCGAAATCCATAAACCCCGGGTTTACTTCAATCACCAAGAGTCTAGGCGAAAACTCAAAGGAATGCAAGAACTCACCTTCCTCAACACCAAGAAATGGGTTCCCAAGCTCCAAATTAACTCCAAAGCCCACAAGCTTCAAACCTTAGTCAAGACCCAAAATCTTTAAACTCCATTATACAACCAAGCCCAAGAAGAAATGGCTCAAGAACAAGGTCTAGCACACCTTGGAGATGGAAAATCTTACCTCAATTGACTCCCAAACTCAAGTTTCTCAAGAGTCTTCCAACACCCACCAAGAGAGGAAGAAAATGATAGGAAGAGAGCACTTGAGCGACTGGAACTGCAAATGAGATTTATGCAGTGAGAATGGGATAAAAAAGACTCAAAAAAGAAGTGGGCCCGACCTGGGCCCCGCGAGGAGGCTCGCGGTTTCCTACCGTGGAAACGGAAACCGCGAGGTCTGGGGTTCAAAAATGCAAGCCTTGGACTTGCGGAAAAAGTTGGAAAATTCTTCGGGCTTTACATGCGACGGCATAAGCAACGAAATTTGATATCGTTGCGTCCTTTTTTATTTTTATTTTTATAGAAAAAATGAAGTGGAGGCAACGGACGAAGCTTCATTTTTTATTTTTTTAAAATTAAAAAATAAATTAAATGGAGGCGACGAACGAGGTGATGAAATGTGATTTTGTCGCCTTCATTTTTATTTTTTTAAATTTAAAAATAAATTAAATGAAGGTATCCCATTTTTATTTTTAAATAAAAATAAAATAATAATATATTAAATTAAATAAATATTTAAATTTAATTATAATCTAAAATATAATTAAATATTATATATATATATATATTAAAGATTAATTAAATATAATATAATTTAAAAATAAATAATTATATAATTTAAACTTATTTAAATATTAAATATACAATTTAAAAAAAAATTAATTAAATATATAAATTACATATATATGTCTATATATAACTATTATAATATATAATATAAAATGCTAGTTGACTAAGTGGTGGAAATGAACTTTGAAAAATCTTATGTGGTACACGAGAGAGTGGTAGAGCGGGTTCGAGTCCCACTAGAGGAGCATTTTTATTCAATTTATTTTACAAGGCGACGAAAACCTTGCTGTCATCACCTGCGTCGTCGCTTGGGAGGCGAGTCGAGCCCCAGGCGAGGATACCGTGAATATTTTTGTAGTGTACGAAATCGAGCAACTATTTTAATATCTTCCAAAATAGAATATAGAAAAATTAAATTGTAATAAATAGAATATAAAAATATGAATGTGTAAACTAGAAAAGTAAAAACACCAAAAGAAAAATATTTTAGTTCCATTTTATTTTAATACCATGAAAACAGGGATGCACTGTGGTGTGACTCACTATAGCGAAAAAGGAATTCTATGTTCGCTAAAGCGTAGTGAAATGGTACGGATAAATAGTAGGCATAATACACTTTTATTTACATGTTTATTTGTTTTTATTATGCTTAAAATTAAAATATGCATTGTGTTGAGATGTTGGCTTCGATGTGGGATTGATTTCTCACATTGGTTAAATAATATAATGTAATTTTATATAAAAGTTGAAGCCTAATATATGCCTAAAAAGTCTTATTTTTTTAGGTTGAAATATTGTATTAAACTCCACCTAAATAGGTTTCATTATAATATATTTTAAAAAAAACTTTAAACAATATTAGAGTGGGTCGGTCCTACAGATATCGATATGGGTTATCTCATATAAGTCTCACCATTGTCCGCTCATAATAGAAAAATGTTCACGTGCATGTCTATACAAAAAGCTGTGAGGGAGGCATGTTGAGATGTTGGCTTCAATTTGAGATTGGTGTCCCACATTGGTTGGATAATGGGATGTGATCTTGTATTAATGTTGGAGCATAACATGTGCCTAATAAGGCAACGAAAACCTTGTTGTCACCTGCGTCGTCGCCGGAGAAGCGAGTCAAGCCCCATGCAAGGACACCGTGAATATTTTTGTAGTATATGAAATCTCGCCTAAAACGTAGTGAAAAGGTACCAATAAATAGTAGGCATTATGCACTTTTATTTACATGTTTATTTGTTTTTATTATCCTTAAAATTAAAATATGCATTGTGTTGAGACGTTGGCTTCAATTTGGGATTGATTTCTCACATTGTTTAAATAATATAATGTAATTTTGTATAAAAGTTGAAGCCTAATATATGCCTAAAAAGCTTTATTGTTTTTAGGTTGAAATGTGTTAAACGCCACCTAAATAGGTTTCATTATAATATATTTAACTTTACACAGTATTAGAGTGGGTCGGACCTGTAGATATCGGTACGGGCTATCTCATATGAGTCGTACGGGCTATCTCATATGAGTCTCAACATTGTCCCCTAGTAATAGTGTAAAACCCAAAATTTAGAACATTCCAGATTAATAGGAATTTCTTGGAGCTTCTAGAACCTTCCTTAGGAGAGTTTCTTGGAGCTTCTAGGATCTTCCATGGATCCTATAACTTGATGTCCCAACCCATTCCCTCAACCCTTTCCCTTCTAGTTTTTTCTTAGATATTCTAGAATGTTCTTGGGCTCTTATAAATAGGCAACTCCCAACCCACTTTTCCCCACTTCCATCTTCTTTCTTTCTTGAAAGCTTATGGGGGAATTATTGAAGATTTTCTTGAAAGTGTTGAGAACTTGAGGAGTATAGGAGTGATACCGGAAAGTTAGGATTTCTACTCGGGTGCAAGGTAAGACTTTTACCTTTCTTCTTCCTTGTCTTGACTCCTTGGTTGTGATGAGGATTTTTGGGATTTTGATGGGGATGATGAATCTAGGGAAGCTTGAAGTTGAGAGTTGGTTTGGAAGTGAGAGCCTCGGCTTGGGTGTTCGTTTGAGTCTTGGGAATCAACCTTGAGGGCTTAAGTAAGGGACTTGATTTGCTTGAATGACTTGTCGGGCATCGTAGGAACTTGGTTGCCTGGGAGTTCGTGGATGTCGGTCGAGAACTTAGAGCTAGCTTGCAAAACTTGACTTATAAGGCAAGGGTTTACTTGAGTTTGTCTTCTTCCATGTTCTCATTTCCTTTTCCCATCTCCCCATCCTTGTCTCCTTCTCTCTGTCTCTGTCTGTCACAATCGCGATCGCGGCCACAGTCGGTATACCGCGGTCATAGACCGGGAAACTGAGATGGCCGATTGAGGCCTTTTCCTGCAGTCGGTATACCACGGTCGTAGACCGGGAAACTGAGATGGCCGGTTGAGGCCTTTTCCCGCGGTCGGAATACTGCGGACGCAGATCGAGGAAACTGGGATGGCCGGTTGAAGCCTTTTCCTGCGATCAGAGCCGTGGTCTGTAAACTGCGGCCAAGGACCCCGGGAAGCCCAGGGTGGGGCAGTAGGGCGGGGCGTTTGATCCTTGTTCCTTATTCTTGATTTTGATGATTCTCTCGTGCTCATGGATGATGTTGTTAAAATACGAATGATGATTTAATAACCTTGTTCTCCCCTTATACATTGTGGAAATTTGAAAATGGTTGTCGGGTAAAGTCTTGATGTTATTGAACTAACCCTAGGGGTTTGACGAATCGCATTGATGACTTCGAGATCTTGTGAATCTTTGATAACCGTTTTATGAGGCTTGGATTTACTTGTTAGTCGTTTGATTTTTATGAGCGGTATGTGGCTTTGGCAAGCCTTGATGCATCTTGACGAGTATGATTGCATGAGCATTTCACCATGGGTTTGGCAGTAAAGTCGATCCGTGCACTTGCATTGTGCCGGAAAAGGCACCCGTTACGCCATGCCGGTAAAGGCATCGGCCCTCCCGTGCCAGTAAAGGCACCGTATTTTTCCATGCCAATAAATGCATGTCTCGCCGGTAAAGGCGGGGGTTTATAGGTAGGTGCCGGCCTAGGCATCTATTGCATATGCATATAGGTTAGATAGGTGTATGTTTAGGTCATGCATCACGTGACAGATGTATGCTAGTGGTTGAAGCACCGGTATGGGACGGTGTGATGGTTTACTTATATGTTGTTATTTATTGTTCATGTATTTATGATTTATACATTACTCCGTTTTCCCCATTCATGTATTCGCTTGCTCAGTACATCGTACTGACCCCTTACTTTATTTTATAGATCCTCCTGGAGGCGTAGCGGCATAGTGGGGGTTGAGCTTCGAGCGGACTGCATCTAGACTATGTGGGATACTCGTTGTTGTATGCTATGACTTGTAATATATTTTGTTTAACCCGGCTTCTAGCCATACTCTCTTTTTGATCCCTGGGATATTTTGAACAGGGCGAATGCCCGGATTTGATTTTGGGAACATTGATTGGTTTTATTTTGAATGAATATAAGACATTAATTAAAAACT
>MAYD01552296.1:0-10073 GCA_001909325.1 Ruellia speciosa
TTTATTGCGGTTTTTGAAATAAGGAATTTGCTATTCCAATTTAAATTATTGGAATAAAGATTCAGTGAGGGAGGATGCATCAATTTAATAGTCAATTTCATAAAAACAGGTCAAATTTCATGATTCGGGGCATAAATTGGAATCCCATGTCATAATTGACACAATGTCCGCATTAATTGACATAAAATCCGCGATAGTGCGGACGATCCGCAGTCATGCGGACATAAGTACGCAATAAAGCGGAAATTGACAGAATTCTTGCACGATTTCTTGCACAATTTTGGCTGATTTTGACTTAGTCCGCACCATTGTCTGCTATACCATTTTCATGTCACTTTTAATCATGCCATGTCATTTTCATCTAATTGTCAATTTTATGCAGAATTGCAGGAAAAACGGGGTCAGATTTGAGAATCATTTAAAAGATGAAGGACCCGGATGCAAATTGAAGAATTTGGATTTCTATAAATGGCATCTTCTCCAGCTGAATCGGGGTTACACACATGCTCAGTCCAGATTTCATTTTTTTAGTTTCCCATCTTTAGAGGCAGTTTTATTTCCAGTTTTTCTTTACTTTGAACTCATACCCGAGAGCTGAGGAGCTGAAGTACACCAGATGTGTTGAAGATTTTCTGCAGTACTGTAAGTTTAGGTAGTTAGTTAGATTTGTGCCTTGATTTGAAGTTTTAAATCAATTCGGCCTATAGTTTAGTGGAATTTTCAGTTGCTATTTTTGATTATTGTTTAGATACCTAGATCACAATTTAGATCCGTAGTTTTTTTTATCAGTATTTCAGTTGCTGTTTTGATGTAAATTGATTTTGATTTAATATTGGAAACCGTGCTGTTTTACCTGTTTTTTTTTATGCTCTGTTTCATTTCTTTTATTTTTGGTTTTCTAGGTTTTAGAACATGCCAGATTCATTGTGATTCATGAGTGGAATTTTGTGTGTTATCCTTAATTGCAGTATGTTAGGTTCAATCATGCATGTTAGTGTTGGATTTAATGTTTCGTGTGAATTTCCGTGCAGTTTAAGTGTTAGATTTCAAGTCCCTTAGGCTTGATGCATTTAATTCAGAGCTGCTGTAGATTTAATTGTTCAGAGGTTTTGTTAGTGTTAGATTCGAATAGGTTTAGATTGCTGTTAATCCGTGCTGTTTCGATAATTAGGATTATAGTGCATCAATTTTTATGTTTCTGCATTATTTAGGTGCTAGATTCATTAGTTGGTGTTTCTAGAATCATTGTGCGTTTTTGCTCGTATTATACTTTCTACTCAAAATCCAATAAATTGGCATGTTTAGGTTTGTTTAGATTTGATTCAGTGTTTTAGTGTTTTAGCATAATTTTGGGTGTTAATTTTCTGTTCAGTAGTGTTTTAGGCCTTAGGATTAGTGTTAAATTAATTAAATTATTGATTCCTAATTCAGCATGTCATATGTTAGAAGTGGTATAATTGTCCGCATGATTCAGTTAATTGTGGCAAAATTGCATGTCAAAATCCGCACAAACGCCGTACAAATCCGCTGTTAGGTCATTCATCCGCGATATCGCGGACAATTGTACGCTTTCATGTCATATGTCCGCGGTTTCGCGGACATTTATCCGCTTTAGTGCGGACTTTTGTCCGCAATAATTGTCATTTCATGTCATTTTTTGCACTGTGTGATTTTGCCAGAATTGAATAAATTTCCACTCCCATGTCATTTTCTACCCATGTCATTTGTCATCCATGTCATTTTTATGCCACTGATCATTTCAATTTAGCATGTTGGAATTCAATTGAGGTCATATTATTCTTAATTAATTGGACTTAATTGAAAATTGGAAGAAATTGTGCAATTTGTTGTGTCAATTATTGCATGAAAATTGCTTTTTCTGCAGCCATGTTAATTTTGACATAAAAATCCGCAATCCAACCAATCTGCACAAATGCCTCAAAAATCCGCAATTATGTCATAAATCCGCACTATAGCGGAAATAAATCCGCAACATTGCGGATTGTCCGCGGTCATGTCATTTCAAGAATTGCATGTCAAATTGCAGAAATTCATGTCATTTTTCATTTTTCACTTCATCCATATTTTATGTCATTTCCAAATAAATTTTTCACTCCATGTTTCATGCAATAATTTTACCTCGTTATTTTGGGAATTGATTTTTACATTGTTATAGTTATTTTTTATTTTCTATTTTTATTCCTTAATCTCAATTGACATTGACAAATTTACCATGATAAATCATTATGTAATTTCTACATGACTTAATTTTGGTCTTGTGTCATTTTAATTTGTCGATCAATGTGGTCAAAATTTTCCATTTCTTGGATTGCAGAAATGAATCATTAAATCGTGTTTAAATTTGGATTTGTCAATTTTCTATTTTAATTTCCCAATTGAGTCATTTTAATTTTAAATTGAGTCGGATCCTTGTGTCATTTTCCAATTTCGAATTTCTTGCACAATTAATCTGAAATTCACTTAAGCCCAATTAGCAATTTAAGCCCAAAAGATCAATTGATTAATATGTGATTTTGACTTAAATAAATTGGACCCGAGGACATGATTAATGTGTTGAATTTAATTGAGTCTTCCACAAAAAGATTTTATTTTTGGATTCTCATGAATAGAAATTAGGTTTTGAAGTGATTTAAATTACTGTCAAGATACAACATCGTGTCATGGTGAAATTAATTTTGCGACGTGAGTTCATTGAGTAGACCTTATCGGTTGAAAAGACTCCTGTTTTAAGTTGGGAAGATAGTACCGGTCTGTGGGAATTTTTCTTCAAAACTTGTTGCAAAATGATTTAAATATAATTCAATGCTTAGATTCGAGTGTTTGAGTTAGGGTCGTATCCCCTTTCGGCAAGCTTGTTTCGATGTAAAGAATTGTGTTTCCGTGATAATTTCCGGATATATGAGATTCATCCTTGATTGTTTGCTTGTCATTGGTTGAGAATCAGAATTGAGAGTTTATTTTAGTCTCAAAAGGACAAGGTAAATTCCGACTGCATTTGCACACTCTTGTTAGTTTAACTCCGAAAGTACTAAATGGGTAATTTCTGCAGTTAAGAAACTTGGGAGAATAGATTGAATACCTCTGTAGATTTATTTTCATGCCTTAGATTTAAATTCCATGCTTTAGTATAATGTTTAATACCCGCACTAGTGTAATTGGTAGAAGTATCCCAAGTGTCTGATTGTATGAAGGAAAACCGCGGGAAATTGTGAATTACTACTTGGAGTCAACTGTGTTTCATCTATGGGGATGTCTCGCTCGGCAAGTAAATAAAATTGACAACGATTCCAAAAGATGGTTTGTTGATTGTTGAATTCTCACATATGATTGCTCGTAAGCCAAAAGCCCAAGAGTTTATTGTGTGTATATCTGGAAATATGTTTGTAATTGTGAGTATTCATTAACTGACTATTAGTACCTGTCTTGGGAATATGGTTGGGAGCACGCCGTATCTTGTAGTTGAATTAATCATTCTTAATCGAAGTTTTCTACAATTAACAAAATTGTTTGAAATTGGAAGACTTGAGAAAATTTCATCACATTTATACTGGTCCCAGTACCTCATTTACTTGCTTTCTAGAAGAAATCTTCATTGCTTTCTAGGAGTAGAAATAGATTTAGAACCAAACCTATGATCTGATTGAGTAACTGAATTGCGAAGTTGACATAGCACATAGGCGTGACATATACTTCTACTCGTATTCCTCCAAGTGAACGATCCGGTACTTACTACAAATATTGCAACTTTGACACCGTGCGCTTTCGGGTGACGGGAATTACCCAAATCTTTAAATACATTTTATAAATCCATATCACTTGAGTAAATGCAATCCATATCATTAATCCATACGTGACAAATCTTTCACCTATTTTATAAAGGGTAATTCTTATGTTAAAGTTTCACCTACTCCAAGGTACGTAACATATCGAGAATAAGAAAGAAAAGTAGAAAAGAGCTTGCGAAAATGTAAGGCACATACCAACCATCACGTCACCTCGCAATCAACTTCAGCTCTCTATATCTGTAATGCCCCGAAATTCAAAGCCATTTCAAAACGCTATTACCGTATCAGTTCATCTAAACTATTAGTCAGTTAACTTAGAATCTCTTATACAAGGCCGGGTTACAATACACAAGAGCACATAGTCACAAGAAGTTTACATTATATTGGTTAAGTCTTACATGCAAGAACGAAAGTCCTAAATCAATCCACAAGTATAACAACTCAAAGTCATAACTCGCATTCCCATACCATGGAAATAATCAATAGTTCCAACATATCCGGGCAACATGCCCTATCTCAGCCAATCCAGCGAACCAACATGCCATAACCAGACATAATAAAATAGAACCAGAATCTCAACAACAAGGAATCAAAACAAGAACCATTGAAAATGCATCCTATTCTAAAGTGTCCATGCCCTATCCCAGCCAATCCAGCGAATCAACATGCCATAACCAGACATAATAAAATAGAACCAGAATCTCAACAACAAGGAATCAAAGCAAGAACCATAGAAAATGCATCCTATTCTAAAGTGTCCTCTCGTACCCCCAAATCCCAACTAGTATGCAGCTGCGCCTCCAGGAGGACCTATAAAAGAAAGGTAAAGAGAGTCAGTACGACATACTGAGTAAGGGAATACAATGAGAGGGGAAAACATCAGGAAAACAACCATAATAAACACCGAATAAAACCAGTAAACAAGTAAGCAGACAAATAACATCACACTGTCCCATACCGGTGCTTCAACCACATAATAATACACATATGCAGAATGCATGAGGATGTATGATCTAGAATGATGCATGAACCTACATGATGCATGGCCTAACAAACACCTATCTACCCTAAATGTAATGCAGATCCTAGGCTGGCACCTACCTACTGGCTTTACAGGCAGTGAAACACGCCTTTACCGGCGTCCTACGGTCCCTGCTTTTACCAGCAGAGGGGACCTCCGACATGTCTTTACCGCCATGCCGGGCGATGCAGAAAATACTGGACATGACTTTACAGCCAAGCCAGAAACGCAAGTGAGACCAGTGACATGTCTTTACCGCCATGCCAAGAATGTACATGTGACTTTGCCTTTACTGGCAGAACGACATAACCCTAGAACTCATCAGGAACTACCACAGAACCCAACTTATACGAAAACAACCAGGGCCACAGGTCTGGGTGCCTGCCGCTGATGCACATACTAGGTCCACCATGGGAGACGCTCGACACGAGGGAGTCTGAATCCGGGGTCCATCTCCAGCATTAGGATCAGAAACAGTCCAGCGAGAACGCTGATACAGGGTTCGGGTGCCTATGACTGATACATATACTAGGTCCACCACTGGGAACGCTCAACACCAGGGAGTCCGAACCCGGGATTCCTCCCCAGTATAAGTATCACCCTACAGTCCGGCGAGACCACTGAGTCAGCACCCACAATATAGTACCATGACTACACGACCGACAGTCCATCATGACTCGATAACCAAGCATGGCTTGCCACAGCCACATATAGGCTCAATCAGCACAAAGTCATCAAAATGTAAAATCCTTAGGCCCACAAGACTAGCCTACCATTACCTCACAATCTCTAAACACATACATGGCTCGCCACAGCCACGTATTGGCACATGCATCTCGCCTCTACTTAATACACAGTCGCCCCACATCGTATACACACATATAGCTCGCCACAGCCACGTACTGACACATATAAGACATGTATGATATAATGTCTCAATTATTATAGTAACCTAAGATCAAGATCTAGTAAGGAATTCAACATCTCTTAACTGAGATACTACAAGTAAATCAACAAGTGACTTAACATCTCTTAACCGAGATACAATAAATAATTCAACAAGGGACTCACCATCTCTTAACTGAGATACAACAAGTAATTCAACAAGGAACTCACCATCTCTTAACCGAGATACAATAAGTAATACAAAAAGGAACTCACCATCTCTTAACCGAGATATAACAAGTAATTCAACAAGGGACTCACCATCTCTTAACCAAAATACAACAAGTAATACAAAAAGGGACTCACCATCTCTTAACCGAGATACAACAAGTAATTCAACAAGGGACACACCATCTCTTAATCGAGATACAACAAGTAATTCAACAAGTAGTTCCACATCTCTTAACCGAGACACAACAAAATCACTATAGGTTCTCACATAGATTATGCACAAGTATCAAGAATAACCATCCCCGTGTTAACAACTTCTTACCGAGTTCAATGATATCAAGATCAACTATATTTCATATTCTTTACCCAGAACACCTCAAGTTATCAAATGATAAGTGGCTAATCAGAAACAAGGGATCTCATGAAACAACAATATATCTCACAATAACGCCTAACTTGGTGTCTAACATAACAGTTTTCGGCAACCTATTTGCGTAGGTTCGCATACCATACGTATACCCTATCGGATTTTCCAAACTCATGCATATGTGTCTCCACAACCTAATACCAAAATTCTCATATTACTTCCATCCACTTATTATTCCAAGAATATCAAGTTCCATCATCTGTCATGCCCATTAGTCAGGACATCATTATCTATACACCAAGAAACAGCTAAAAGTGAGCAAGAAAAATCATGGAAACAAAAAAACATCCCACAGCCAAGTGCTAGCTGTCGCGCGGTCCATGGCGCCGTTCTGGAGGACCGCACCTGTCAACCGCGCGTTCTCTAGAAAGGGTAGCGCTACCCAATGCACGGTCTTGGTGGTGCAATTTTCGAAAACCGCACGGATGACCGCACACACGCGAATAGTAACAGCGGAATCTAGTTCTCATCAGGCATGGAAAAACATACAGAAAGCGCAAAGTAAACCCTTGCCTGATTGTCTGGGTGCGTTTTTCCTTAACTTCCAAGCCTCGATTCGTACTCGAAACCCTTGAACTCCTCATACGAACCATTTAAAACCTAGACGTCAAAATCTCCAACACATTCAGTCCCAACCGGTGGAAGATGATAGAATATACCAAGGATAACTTACCTCGATCCTTTGAACAGAATGGAACACCTAAGAACTTCGAATGAATTGATGGAAAACTAGGGTTCTTGAGAGCACAAAGACACCACAGCGACACGATGTAAAAATCCTTGTAGAAAATGACTGCTAGGGTTAGGGCTAAGTGAATATATGCTGGGCAAATGGACCGAAGCCCATTAGACCGCACTGGGCCTCGCGCGGTCCTCCGGACTGCGCGCTCTTCAGCGGCTGAAAACGGGTTATTACAACATCACATTTAGGCAGCCCTCACAACTGGCCTGAAGCTGCCTACCCCTATTAGCCACGATGATCGGTCTCGCTCCGTCATGCTGCTCACGTTGCTGTGCTCGTCTCAGATGGGGACAGTCCACTTTTGGTGGCCCACTCCTGGCAGTTTCAACACTAGGACCTATGATAATCCCCCTGTGCTAGTGCTCAACCTCTGCTATCTATTTGTCCACCTCATCGGCTAACAGTGGCCTTACCTTGTCCTCACCCGAATTTCCTTCGACTACCATCCTTCCTCTTGTGGTCTTAGCCACCATTGTGCCCCCTTTTTCGAATGTGGGAGTCACGACCTCATCAACTATTGAGCGCTCAACAAAGATGTCCTGGTCAAAGGACGAAGCTAGTGATGTGTGTCCAATGTAGCCATAACATGTTTGGATCAAGAACTTCAATCCATTAACAAACTTTTGGGCCTGCTCGACTCTTGTCGATGCCACATTCGATGTAAATCTCATCAACTTAATGAAATAGTGGTAGTAGGGGGTATCATCCATATTGTCGGGCTAGACAAGGTGCTATAACTTTGTCTTCTTGGTGGACATGATCTAAGGTGTGAAGAAATGAGACCTCAAGGCATCGCGAAACTATGCCCATCCAAACTCGAGTTGTGCACTAAGAGCCTCCCCAGTGCTCTTCTACCAATGCAATGTTGCGTTAGACAAATTCTGAAATCTTATAGATGTCTTCTGATCCCTTAGACAACTGATGGTCTATAGCACCCTGATTAGCTGGTAAGCCTAATCCTTCACTACCAATAGGTTGGACCCTCTAGCGAAAGTAGGGGGTCTATGTGCTGAGTGGATAAGTTCATGTAGTCGACTGAAACTAGAGCGACTAGAACCTGTTTTGCAGGTCGGGCTGCATGTCCTTGCCCCTGTGCCATCTGAATCATCTACATCGTCTGTTGCTGTAGGGTCAACATCTATTGCATAAACTAGGCCTGGTACATGACATGTGGGACTATGGCTAGAGGCTATCTCATCGATCATCATGCCTCTCGTTGACCATAAGTTGCCCTAACGTGCTCTCACTGGTCTGCCTCTTTCTCCCGACCATCATTCAGGACCTAGCCTTGGACCGACTCTCTAAATAAGGGATCATCTAGCGGCAAAGGGTTTCTTCATGGATGTCCTCAACGCCCAATACCATGTGGAATACGCCTAGGTAACATCTTAAACTAAGGCAAAGTCAGTTGGTCAGCTACAGTTAGCAGTTAATGACTTGCAACAGAGAATGAAAAGCACAACTTAGTCAAAACACAAAACTATCAAAATGGGGGAGCCACGCGGTTTTGCCATGGTCCTTGAAGACCGTGGCACAGACCGTGCCTCCACTAAAGCGGCCACGTAGTTTAGACCGTGGTTCTCTCAAACCGCAATGCTCACTTCATTGCCACTGATCCACATTGCGGTCTCATCCCATTCCTTTCTAGACCGTGCCGCCGGCTGCAATACTCTTAAACCACACCACAAATTTTGTCGCGGTTTCTGAAAATCATTTCAAATAATCATTACACCACTATCCCTATTTTTTTTCAATTTCAGTACACTCATTATACTATTATCTCTTTTTTTTTTTTCAATTTCAAGACAATTATTACAATATTACTTTAATTTAATCAATTTTCTTAATATGTTGTGTGCAACAACCTTAAACGATAAATAATTTGAATTTTAGGAATTATTTATTGATGGATGGAATAAATGTCAATTTAGTCCCCTAAGTATACCGGAAAACCAAAATAATCCGTTCGTTTCACAATTTCTGAAAATATCATGTATGTTCACTAATCACAACTAAAATGGTCTTTTGACCAACTAATGACTAAATTAGTTGACGTAGCAATCATTAACTGAAATATTAAAATTAATAACACGTGGACGCTACCTAGCCGCCACTTGGACGCTACTTGGACTTGACGCACTCACCCATCTGACCCGATCCACTCATTAAATCCAATGGATTTTATTATACGCAACACTCACTTCCTATACGCAGCACCCAAAAAAGACTATTTTGCCCTTTCATAATATCACCCCTACCCCACCCCCACCTAGGAGGGCGGGCGGCCGTCATGGCCGCCCTTGACATGGCCCGGGTGACCATCGATCTCGCCTCAGTATTTGTCAAGGCGAGATGGACGGCCGCCCGGGCCATGGGGGCGTAGGCCGCCGCCTCGGACATGGCCGCCGAGGCCGTTCGGCCATGCCACGGGGCAGCCGATCGCTCGGGCCATGGGGGGGTAGGCGGGGGGGCGGTCGGCCGCCCATGCAACGGGGTGGGCAGCCGGCCGCTTAGACCATGGGGGGCGGCCACCCTGAACATGGCCGCCGAGGCCGCCCGGCCATGCCATGAGGCGGCTGACCGCTCGGGCCATGGGGGGGTGGCCGTCCGCCCCAAACATTGCCGCTGAGGCCGTCCGACCATGCCATGGGGCAGCCGATTGCTCGGGCCATGAGGGGGCGGCCCGCTGCCCATGCCAAGGGGCGGGCGACCACTCAGGCCACAACGGCTGCCTGGCCCTACTGGGTGGGGGTGGGGTGGAGGCGACAGTATGTAAGGTCAAAATGATCTTTTTTTAATGCTGCACATAGAAATTGAATGCTGCGTATAGTAATTCACAATCCAATTCCTTCACTCGGGTCGGGTCGGATGAGTGGGTAGAGTAGGTCAAGTCCAAGTGGCGACGTCTAGGTGGCGTCTACGTGTTGTTAGTTTTAATATTTCAATTAATGATTGCCACGT
>MAYD01552369.1:0-10903 GCA_001909325.1 Ruellia speciosa
TGCTTGATAAGGGCAAAAAAAACCCTGATTTTCCTGCTTGTTTCGCTAAGGAAAAACTATAGTTCTACCCTACTTTTGTTATGTATAGGCCACTCTTGTGTGCAATTTTTGTCATTTATTTTGGTCGTTGTTTAAGCGAACTTTTTGCTGTTTTGACTCGCCTTCGCTGAAGGCGAGTGGCTCTAATTGTTTGATGACTCTTAAGACATGAATCGCTAAATTCACCAACAGGATTGCCCAGCAAAGGCCTCGCCAAATAAAGGATCTGGGACGGGCGGTGCAGCGAAGGATTTGGGCGGTGCATTATTGGTTTCTGACACAAAGGCTGCCAATCTGCAAGTAATGATGATATTCTTCTGAAAACCATCTTGGGAACTGGGAAGACTCATCAGCACACAAGCTGAAGAAACCACTCACCTCCAACATCTATAAATAGCCTCGGAGACATTACTCAAAATAATCATTCAGTAGTATAGAATATATATATATATATATATATATAGATATAATACACATAATAGATGGAGAGATCCATCTGTAGTTAGATAATTACTTTCTGCCATAGTAGTAGTTTCTTCATTTTAGTATAGAATTACACTGTTACTAGATTACTTTAGTTCATCATTTTTAGGTTACAGAGAGATCTGGACCTAGACTTGATCGCATTTTTATTTCCAGCATTTAATTTCAAGTCATTTAATTTACTGCAAAGCATCCTTTTTAGATTTAAAGTTCCATCGTCCATTGCATTTTTGACAATCATTTTTCAGTCTTCATTTCTAGTTTCTGTTAAAGCTTTTAATATGAGTAACTAAATACCCAGGAGCGGCCCCCGAAGTATTAAAGATGGACCTATGAACGAAAGGAATGTTTGTAGATACTTTACACTTACTTTGAGATAAAGTTCATTTAATATTGTAAGTTCGCAGAGAGATCTGGAACAAGACAGTCGAAGTATCTTCCCTTGAAATGATACGAAAAAACACCTATCTCTTCGTAAGATAAGTTATCACAAAGCCTATCGCACTCAGAATCCCATCTCTAGCACTAACCCTGCGGAGCCCAAGGCGAGAGCTTGGGGGTAAAACAACGAGGCTGGCATTCGCTTTCTATCATAAGGAACTCTCATCATACTTCGGGGCTCCACTTCGCCTTTTCTCTTAATATTTACACATTTCGCACTTTCTTTAAGTCGCCTTACTTTTTATTATCCCGCCTTTACATTACAGCATCATCATTCGCCACGGCGAAGACACTCTTCCACACCGTTCACTGATTTCGCTCTGAAGTATTTCAATCGCCAATCGGTTTGCACTCGCTCATCATTTCCCTGAGATCGACCTGGACACCCACCAGTAAAAAGAGTATAAATTAAAGCTGTACTACAACTGATTCGTGCGCTTGCGATAAATCCACTCATTAATATATATACGCACGGAAGTGTTCAATGCTAGTGTTACATCTCAGGTGGACCAAATGATCACGAGGATATCCCTCCGATGTAGTAAGGGGTCAGACCAATACCCAAGGGTTTGTGAGGTCGAGAGAACTTTTGAGCTTTCAGGACTATGTGTTTATTTACTTATCTCTCGAACCTTTTATTTATTGCTTTCAATTAAACGACTTGTACTAATTGGCCGTGTCTCGGTGTGAGATGTGAACTTGTCATCAGTAGTTGTAATCGACATTTAATCCTTCTATGTCAATGTGCTTTATTTATTCCAAGTATGCTAAGCTGCGATCAAAGAGGACTTAGCTTCTTGAAATCCAGCGTACTCTGATAGGTTGAGACAATCATGTAACACCCGACCTCACCAACCCCACTCTGGGTCCAGTCAAGACAGTGTCAGGTTACTGCAGCCCAATGCACCACAACCCCTCTCCACACACCTCTTGCCAACAACCCACCACCACCTAAGTAAAGAGGGTGAAAAAGATCGTAGCAGTTTGTAGGATTTGTTTGCTGTTTGTTGCTGATAACCAAGACTGTTGATAAATGTACGAACATCACATACGGGCAACCATAAGTCCCACATTAACTGGAAGTACCGAATATCATTCGGTCGGGTAAATTTAAATTGCATTCAATTTAAATTTCTTTACCTATTTTACTTATCATTGAATGAATGTTGCTTATTTATTCCTTGATACTTGATTATTTATGTGTCTATGTGTCATATGCATAAATTACTTTTAATGTAATTGGATTGGCATGAAAGACACTAAGCCGACTAATTGTGGGCGAATGATTTCTATATCTTCGTACCGGATTGGGCTAAAGCAGACATCCACAAGAATTATACGATTAATGTTTTATGTAAAGTGCATTCGCATTTAAAGACGTAATTATGTAGAGGATTTAGAGTGGTTTCAGCATTTTGTCTTAAGCTCCTGAGGCGTATCCTCTTTAGCTTTTTACCACTAGGGAATTTAATTCCCAATTCAGCACGTTCTACCCTTCAGGGTCGCGCCTGTTTAGGGTTTGCCGGTAATTTAAGAATAGTCTCCGGGGATAGTGTCGGTCATGTAGTTTTATCTCTACATGCTTGCATTTCGATCTATTTCCATTTTTCAGATGTGAACTAGCGGATTAGCATGTCTGTTGATTTGTCGGATTACGCATTTAATAGTTCCTTCTTCAGTTTGGGGTTAGACTGTCTTTGAAACGTTGTGTTGTATGGGTGATTCTAACCACACGTGACCTAGGTATGTCGAAGCTCGATTTGGTTTGGGAGAACCAGGAATTAAGTGGGGTTTCTGGCTCTCTAAAAATCCACTCTTTCCTGTTTTATTCACTACTATAGTTCACCGACATGTGGGGTAGCTAAGTGGGGACTGTCCGCCTTGTACGCGTTGATGGTGTCCTGAGTTGTACGGCAGGTCGAGACATGAACTCAGGGGTTTACCATGTGTGGATCGTGGCTAGCAGTTCCATGTAAGCCACACATGGCACTCTTGAGCTTGCCGACGTTGAAATGAAACGCTAACGGGGTTCAGAGTGTTGCTTGTTGCATAAATTTCATTGCATCTCTTTTAAGTTGCTAGTGCTTATTTGATCTTTGATTTATGCGTACATGAACATGATTTCAAACTAATGCTGTTGCATTGTTTTTAAACATCCAGTTGGCTAGTATTTATGGATATACTTCTGACTGGATCTGCATACCTTGTTGTTGCATAACTTGTTGTTATGTGTATGTTTGTACTTAGTTTTATGACTAATGATGCTATATTATGCATCACAGGAGGTACATCGGGCTGTGAGGACACCTCTCCAGCTGGTCATTAGGGGACGAATTACTATTCGTAGGACTTTTGCGAGGACGAGAGAACCTTTGATTATTACTGTTGTGCTAACCTTCTGTGGTTGTAGGTTTTAATCGCTTTGTCTCTTGAACCTTGTAATTCTTTTGTCGGCTTGTATTAAATAGCCGAGTCCCGGTGTGGGACATACTTTTGAACAACGAATGTAAACTCTTAATTTTTATTTATGCAATTATGTGTTATTCCGCTTTCCAAGTATGGTAGCTGTGATCAGAGGGAACTTAGCTTCCTGAAATCCAGTGTACTCTGATAGGATGAGATGATTAGATTATCCTGAGCACCGAGCTTATGCTGGGATTAGGGATAAATCTCGGGATAAGTTAGGTGTGGCGGTAACGTGTTCTGATTAGGGAAATCGGGGCGTTACAAATCACGCCTGAGCACCGAGCTTATGATGGGGTTTATGGCTAGATTCCATTATAAGTTAGGTGTGGCGGTGACGTGTCCGGTTTATGAGAATCGGAGCGTTACACGACTGGCCCACACCTCGAGGTATGATTAACAAATCGCCAACCATTCGAGAGGTCATGGCAAAAAGTGTGTTGACCTCGATTGGAGAACAAACGACTAGCACTTCTACCACATGCGCTAAGTGTAGTCGGAAGTTCACTCCCGTTGGTAAAAAATTAAAGACAATGGTGGGGGAGGATCTTACTCCACTCATAATACTAAAGGAGGTCTCTGTAGCGGTATTGGCCAATGTAATCTTTTGCTCTGCATGTGTGAAGCAGAAGGTGCAATGGCCATGAAGGACCACACTAGAGGAGTCTCCCCAAATATAGTGGAACTCCTCACCCCTCCGGTCACGGCCGGTTAGAGGCCGACACCAATCAGTGTCAATGTCCCAATGACCAAAGCCAAACCCGAATTCAATTTCGAGTTAGACTAGGACGTCCAGCAGCTGAAGTTCGGGTCATTCTCACCTAGCACCTTGGAATAGGTAGGGTTAAACGAGAGGAGTTAGATGTTACCTCCCTGAGGATCCAACCAACGGAGGAGGCCAGTCAAGACCTGGACCTTGAAGAGGACGACGATTAAGCTTTTTGTGCAGCTATGGGACTACCCCCATTAGCCGGTGTGAATATGGCTACCATGATAGCCATCAATGATCAGGATGATGAGGCATCGTCTGAATCTACTTGGTATGGGGAAGACAAACCCTGGGCATGCCTGACATATGAGGTTTCCACGGCTGATATAGGTTTTCCTGTAGCCGAAGGGTTCAAGACACCTACTTACGAGGAATGTCGCCACATGAAGGCCTTGTATGTTCAGACCTATGTGGATGGAATCCTTTTAACGAGGGTTTTCATCGATAACGGTGCAACACTTAATGTGATGCCGTACAACATATTTTGGAAGCTGGGCAGGGACACCAAGGACTTAGTGCCCACTCAGATAAAGATGGTCGGCTTTTCGGGTTTGGTATCCGAAGCCATGGGAGTGGCTACAACGGCGATAGCTATCGGACCAAGCACTTTTGCCGCAGCTTTCTTCGCGCTCGAAGCGTTGGTCCCTTACAACTTATTGCTGGGCCGAGATTGAATCCATATGGCTCTATGTGTGCTGTCCAGCCTGCATCAGCAATTTATGTTCTTTGAAGGTTTAACGATTCAGTTCATTGACAGGGATCCAACACCATTCGACTAGACCAATGAGTCGGAGGACGCATTGTTATTTTTAAGGCCAGTACAATCAATCATGATGATGGCCAAGACTATAGCCGACCAATAGATGGAATGTATGCAGAGAAATTTTGGTTTCTGTTTCTGGTATGGAACGGTTGAAGCACGGCCATATCAATATGTAGATTAGCTATCCAAGATCGTCTCTATAATATAGAGTAATAGCCAAGCATGTATTTGTACAGATTGTAGAAATCTAGATTTGGCCACGCCAAGGGGCGAATGTGTAATGGCTTCGGCTGAAATGTCAGTGGATTCGGCTGCCGATCACAAAATCTTATCATGGATGGCTATTCAAGTCGCAACAACCATAGTTAGTGGGATGTCGGTTCAGAGGGCTGACAACGACTCTAAGTGGACCGCATAGTACTTTGGCAAGATCCTTGCAATTGTAGGGGTAATGGTCTCCCAATTAAGAAAGACTATACTTGGTGCCAGCCAAGGTAGGTAATGAAACCTACCTACTCATGGACCTAGGCCGCTAGAAAAAAGGGAACAAAAATTGGGTGGCCAATAATTAAAAATCATATTGCCCAAACGTTTGGGAAAGATAAAAACGAATTGCAATACAAAACGTACCATTGTGTTCATAACAAAATGATTATTTATAGAATACATTGTGTATGAATATTAAGGGGAAGGGGGAGGTATGACCGAAAAGTGCCTCAAGACATCTATGGTTGCGTCGTCATATTTGATGTTGGCCCATGAGTTCTTGGTCGATTCCCAAATATTGTTGGCCATATCGGTCAGGGACGCGACTCCACTTTCAGCCATCCAGTAGGACGGCGACGGATAACCATCGAGTCGGTGCCAAGCCGCTGCAATCTGCCAATGGAACATCTCGATGGAAGCCTCCATACCGGAGACGCGCATTGTCAAACCCTCCCGTCGAGCGTAAAGGTCTTCCAGTTGGGTTTGAATGGTCGCTAATTGTTTCTCGGCAGAGGAGATTTCGTCAGCCACCACAACAAGTTTAGTCTTGACATGAGCATAGTTGTCCTGTATCTGGCTCTGAGCTTTTTGGTGGATAACAAGGTCTTGTCGCCATCCAGCGGCCTGTGCATCTTCTTCCTTCATATCATGTCGGCGCTCGAATATCGCTTCATGAAGGGGACAAATGGCGCCGAGGGATGTGATGACCTTTACTATTCGAGGGCGAATACCCTCATCGACCAGACCCAAGACATTAGGAGTGAAGAAAAAGGACAAACCCTTTTCCACTTCACCCCAACGATCTAGGGCATCCTCCCAAGACCGCCGCATAAAATAGGCAATCTGAGCCAGGCAGTCAGGAGTGATGGGCGTGGCCGGAAGCGTAGGTAAACTGATGTCCTTGTTTTTTGACAGGAACAGGTTGGAAAAATGCCTTAAAGGACCAGCCACAAAAGGGGATGTGCGACTCGGAGAGGCCATTCACAAAGCCGACGAAAAAGCGTCTTAAATTTCTCAAAAGGGGGAATATTGGCAAGGGATTTGAGTAAATTTAGAATATGCCAAAAAGAAACCTTTTTTAGACACTGGGCCTAGGGCCCAATGGGCATTAAATTCAATGCGACGTTTGGAGGAAATGAGGCGTCCTGAAAACACTCATTGCCTAGAGCCTCAAGGATCCATCCAGAGTAATGATTGTGGATATTGTCGAAATGAAGTTCCCAGACGATTGTGCTTCGACCACGAAAGACTTTATTGGGGGGCCTCTATTAATACCCGGAAAATAGCATGGCCGCGGTTGCCATGAGCCACGGCCATCAAGGAGGGCCAATGACCCAGTTGGCCACATGAAGCGAGAGATGGGCCGAATGAGAGCCGGCCAAATGAGGTGAGCCGTTGAAGAACGGCTAGGCTGAGCCCTGTTCGGGGGAGCGGGCTGTGGCTAAGCTCGGCTGACAAGACGGAGGGCCATTAGATTGATGGCCATCAAGAAGGTGCTAAAATCAGACCTTGCCCAACGGAGGATGGGCCGGAAGATGAGGCTGAAGATAAAGAGCCGCTCGATGACGTCGTGGGAGCAGTTATACCCCATGTTTCACCACACGACCTCCGTGTAATAACTGTACCAAATAGAGGGCCTTCACTGGTCATTTAGTGATGATGTTAGTGGTAGTAGTGGGCAGTCAAATAGGCTAATAACGTACTTAGGATACTTGTATAAATACCCCTTTCTTCAATGAAAAACAGGTCGCCGAGAGACCACCCTAAACACTTATCCTTTATCTTTACTGCTTTCTTTAAATGCTTTCCTAGGAGTAGTTTAATGTAGTGAATCTTATTTGAGGTGTTGTCCTTCCTTCGACAAGGCGGTTGTTGATTTTGGAGAATCGAGTCAGCACCTTTATACAGTGTTTCTTAAATTTCATCTTCATGGCTATTATCACATTCTCTTACTCCTTCTAACATAAAAAAAACATAATTATTGTAATTTTATTTAAATACGAATATTAAAATTAAAATATGATATAGATTAAAGAATATTTATGTTATATCATTCTTAAGTAATGGCATGGATAAATCAAATATGTCATACAGTGGTTGTGCTATATTTTGCCAAATAATTTTATTGGTACATTCTTCGTTTAAGTCCTCTGCACAATGTTGCCATCTGGATAGTTTTTTAAATCATGTTTGGATTCATCAACCGTTTGTATATGATTATTACCAACTGTAAAACAATTTAGATAAAAAAAACAATAATATTTAAAAAAAATTAGCAAAGTCTATATTAAATTCAGTTGATTTTGTTGAATGTAAGTGCATAATGTACATTTTTTACAATGTCACATTTAGTCCATAAATAAACACCAAACATCCATAATTAACCACATTTTATAATTCTTCGTTATATACTTAAACAGAATATACGAAATTCAACACAAAGATGCATCACAGATTACCTACATAACGGATTACTTTTTCCATCTCCATCAATGGTGATATCAGTGTATGAAACGTTTAAATTTAAAAATTTGACCATCATGAACGGACACTGATTTACTTGTTGTGAAAGAGAACTATATTACACACCACGGATCCTTCTAGTAATACAAGCCGTCTCCATAGTAATTTCACCACTAAATTTTTTTCCCACGGAACCTTTGAAATCGTGAATTTATGAAGATGAAAAGTTTGTATTGAGAATAATATTTTTCTTCAAAGATAAGTTTTTGTTATGATAAATACTGATGGTAAGAAATTATATGTAGTATTAATTTCCATTTTATAACCGTCCAATTTTTGGTTACATAATAATTGCAAGAATCTTTATTATTTAAGCAACTTCAATATAAATTGTGAATTAATCACAAACTTAAGTGCAATTACCATATCAGAATTCATGTAATTTAATAAGATCAAGAAATGAGCTAATAAACTGGATAGCACCCTAAGCATCAATCCGCGGTCAAAGGACTCAGAAGAGTTTTTCAATCTCCCCTTGCTGCCACCTGTCGCCCTCCACCACGTCACCCCAAACCTCACACGCACAAAAGAAATTCCCCAAAATACCCTTCCGGACTCCTATATAAACCCCTTCTCTCCCCCATCTCAGAATCACTTATCTCAATTATCATTCTCCCCCAAATCAGAAGCTCCACTCTCCCCTCATTCGTCTCAGGAACTGGCGATACCTCGGGAAGCTCTGGAGGACACGACCTCGACCAAAGCGGTGGTCACCGCCCTGTATGACGCCCTGAACTCCCGTGACGCCGATTCGATCCAGAAAATCCTCGCCGCCGACCTCGAGTGGTGGTTCCACGGCCCCCCTTCCCACCAATTTTTGATGCGCCTGCTCACTGGCGAGCTCCAGGACTCCGCCTTCCGCTTCGTGCCGCAAAGCATCTCCGCCTTCGGCGCCACCGTGCTCGCCGAGGGATTCGACCTATCGCGATCCGTCGCGTGGGTGCACGCCTGGACCATCGCGGATGGGATAATTACCCAGGTGAAGGAGTACAGCAACACCTCCCTCACTGTGACGCGTCTTGGGAAGGAAGACCAATCTGGCTGCGCCCCCTCTACTGTAGCGGCGGCGCGTCAGCTCTGGCAGAGCAGCCTCCCCGATCGGGTCGGCAAATCCGTACCCGGACTCGTGCTTGCTATTTAATAATACTCCTATTATAATAATTATTAAATAAAGTTATTTAGCGTTGTGTGGTAAAAATAAGAGAGCTATTCTCTGTGTTTGGTGTGGTGCGTCTCGTCTATTTTGGAAATTGTTTTTTTCTTTTACTGTTGAGTGCGAGTGAGATTTGCATTTTTCTATTGTGCTGTGCTGTGCTGTGCTGTGAGTGACCGACCAATAGGATGACGATTATTGGGTTCGATGATGTAACAGTATATGCGTATGAATGCATCTTTGCATTGCTAATAAAGATTATGTTTTGTGATCAACTTCTCTCGTGTACGAGGTAAATTGTCTAATTTGGCTCACAGCGAAAAAATAGAACCGACTTGTTAACCAGTTTGGCTCATTAGCTATGTTCAGGATACCAATCGGGCTCAATTTCACAATTTCGCTAAATAAGTAATTGAAATAGGTCATCCACCTATAACATTAATTACATAATTAAAACATCATTTTTAATATCATGGACATTCAGTACGTAAACACCTCAGCTTGGATGTCGGACTCTTTGTGTCTTCGTAATTCAAGTTCAAGCATTGTGTGATTGTTGAGTACTTGTATGCCGGTCCTCCTTTGACTCCAAGCTAAAATCTACAAAAGGCCATGAAATCATCCTCACAATATTCGTCAGGACGCGGAACCAATCAAGAAAATTTTTATCTAATAACTTCAAAGTCCCGCAATGTCATCATTCTCCTTGCACAATGAATACGTGGGTTTATTTCATGCAAGTCTCATGCCTCTCATCCTCTCTTCAAGTCTCATGTTATTTCTTGTGCTCTTAATACTATTTCCTTGAAGTCTTGTATTTATAGACTTCCAACCTCCAAAATAGGCTCCAAGTAAGGTAAGATATCCACCAAATATTTAGATAATCTTGTCCAATTTTTCAAAGATCATTATGGAAATATTCTATAATTCATACATTATCAATCTTTCAATATCTTCTCAATGTTGTCAATCATTCTAATATCTTTTTCAATCTTGTCAATCTTTCGGTATCTTCTCAATCTTGCTCACAAAATCTTTATAAATATAATAATATATTACCAAAATCCATACTTTTGTTTTCATAATAACTCCATATATTCCTTATTTTGCTTAGTTGTCGAGAACTTCGATAAACATTACTTAGAACTCAAATCGAACAACTTCCAAGTTCCAATTGCAATTTGCGAATGCTTGTCACACTGCTTTCCACTTTTCTTGTATGTGAAAAAGAATAATTGAGTATATTCTTCAATAAAGCTCCACAGTAACACCTTTCAACCACGATACTATAGAAATTAAAGGTGGAATTTGTTGTCATTGTTATTGCATTTTTGGACAATAAAATCAGTATATATTGATTCGTATATCCAACACCTAATCGCATGTGCTTGCTATAATTTAATCAAAACCTGCCTTTTCCATTTCAAAGCTGTAGCCTAAAATCATTGTCAGATTCTTATGACATCCAATCTTTCCATGAATCAAGTGATTTCCTAATATATCAAATTGCCAAAAAGGATATGTGCATATATAAACATGAACATCCTTGGATAAAAAAAGGTGATTAATTGGGTGACGAATGAGGAGGAAACAGGGTTAAGCATAATAATCCATTACCTCATTATTTTAACATATTTATTTGTATTTAAATAATTTTTACTCTTATGCAAGAATTTTACTTATATTTTGAAAATATATCAGACAACTTTATATTTAATTATAATTATTAATTTTTATTATATTTTGATCAATGTGCTTTAGAAAAAATTAAATTAAATTAAAT
>MAYD01552479.1:0-12098 GCA_001909325.1 Ruellia speciosa
TAAATTCTTTATTATCACATGAAACAGACTGTTCTAGACAAGAGTAGTTTACAAGTAACAAACTCATTTGGCTTGCAGGGCAGTACTCTAACAATCTCCCACTTGCCCTAAAGCCAAATGCCCATGGATTTCAGGCCCATCTTCTCAAGATATCCCTTAAAGTCTCTTTGACTTAATGGCTTAGTCAGTGGGTCTGCTATATTCTCTGTTGAAGTGACTCTCTTCACTCGGATGTCACCTCTTCCGATGATTTCCCTAATCAAATGGTAACTTCTGAGAATATGTTTGGATTTTTGATGAGATCTGGTTTCTTTAGCTTGCGCGATCGCCCCATTGTTGTTGCAGAAGACAACCACTGGATCCGCTATGCTAGGCACCACATCCAACTCCTGGATGTAGTTTTTCATCCAAACACCCTCTTTAGCTGCTTCTGAAGCCGCTATATATTTTGCTTCCGTAGTGGAGTCTGCAGTTGTAGCTTGCTTGGAACTTTTCCAGCTCACTGCTCCTCCATTTAAGCAGAACACAAATCCAGAAGTGGATTTCAGGTCGTCCACATCAAATTGAAAACTAGAATCGGTGTAGCCCTCGAGTTTTAATTCTCCATGTCCACCGTAAACTAAGAACAAATCCTTAGTTCGTCGCAAGTACTTAAGGATCATCTTTACAGCAGACCAGTGACCTTTACCGAGGTTTGCCTGAAATCGACTTGTTACACTTAAAGCGTAAGCAACGTCAGGCCTCGTACATAGCATAGCGTACATTATGCTACCTATGGCCGATGCGTACGGTACGCGAGACATTTCTGCCTTTTCTTCATCAGTGCTAGGGCACATAGATTTCGAAAGAGTTACTCCATGTCTCATTGGAATGAATCCCCTCTTTGATTCTTCCATTTTGAATCTTTTCAAAATCTTAGCAATATACAAGGACTGGGACAATCCTAATAGTCTCTTGGGTCTATCTCTATAGATTTTAATACCAAGGACAAAACAAGCTTCTCACAAGTCCTTCATGGAGAATTGTGTGGACAACCAAGCTTTAGTCATTTCCAGACTTCCTATCTCATTCCCAATGAGAAGGATGTCATCGACATAAAGTACCAAGAACTGAACGACCCTTCCACTAGCCTTTTTGTAAACACAGGGTTCATGCTCGTTTTTTATAAAACCAAACGATTTGACTGTTTCATCAAAACAAATATTCCAACTTCTAGACGCTTGTTTGAGACCATAAATAGATCTTTGAAGCTTACATACTTTATGTTCGCTCCCACTGGATGTGAAGCCCTCAGGTTGTTCCATATAAATCTCCCTATCTATATCACCATTGAGGAAAGTTGTTTTCACATCCATCTGCCATATTTCGTAGTCATAATACGCAGTTATGGCTAGCAAAATCCTAATAGACTTTGACATAGCAACAGGGGAAAATGTTTCCTCAAAGTCTATTCCAGGTCTCTGAGTCAAATCCTATTCTTAGAAATATGTCCCAATCTAGCATGCCAAATCTTTGCCCAAGTTTGGTCATTTGATTTCCTTTTGTTGCTTTGTCGAATGTTTAATAGTTCTATATGGTTTTGGGTTAGATATAACCTGTTATGTAGTGTTCCAAGCAAATATGAAGAACCTTTCTTCATTATGTAAAACATGCCATTTTCAATAGTAAAATTTTATAACTCGATTTGTCAAGTACAGGAATCGAGATAATGTTCTTAACAATATCAGGAACATACAAAACATCATTTAAAACTAAAGCAAAACTATATAGTTTTAACCTAACATTCCCTACGGCTTTCGTTGCAACTTTTGCACCATTTCCCAGCCTCAGGAGATGTTCATTTTCATTCAACTTTCGGGTGTCATTCAATACCTGCAAATCATTGCGGATATGAGCACCACATCCGGTATCTAATACCCAATAATCTGAATTGAATGACAGGTTAACTTCGACAAGAAACAAACCCTTTTGTTTCAGAGTAGCTAAGTACTCTTCACAATTCCTCCTCCAATGTCCCGGCTTCTTGCAGTGATGACACACATCATTACTCTGACCTTTCTTCTTTCTGAAACTCTTCCCTTTTCTCTTTTTAACCCCACCAGCGGTCTTTTGGGCTTTCTTCTTCTTTTGGGAACTTTTCCTTTTAGAAGAAGAGTTGGAAGAGGAGCCGACAAGCAGGACCGGTTTGTCCTTCCTCATTGTCTGTTGAGCTGTGACCAACAGATTGATCAATTCTTCAACAGACGTCTCTTTCTTGTTCATGTTAAAATTTATCATGAACTGTTCAAAAGAAGGAGGGAGCGATTGTAGGATCAAATCTACATAAGTATCGTTGTCCATGATGATATCCATTTGAGCCAACTTTTCAATTAAGCTCAAAATCTTAATACCATATTCATGAACATTAGTCCATTCAGACATTTGGGACTGGAACAATTCCTTCGTGATCATGTAACGACTTACACGATCATGAACTTTATAAATCTGATCCAAACGGGTGATGATGTCAGCCGCATGGCGCATGTGCTCATGCTGCCTCTGAATGTCGGGAGACATAGTGGCCAGCATGAGACATCTAGCATGCAGGTCATCATCCTTCCATTTCTCTATAGTCACTCGTTCTTCCTCCGGCAAATCATCAGGTATGACTTCTGGAGGAGACTGGGCAAGGATGTAGGTTCTCTTTTCGGCATTAAAAACAATTTTTAGATTCCTTAGCCAATCAGAGTAATTCGGGCCGGTGAGTTTGTTGGACTCGAGGATAGTCGCTAGTGGTGATTTAGACATATTGAAACCTTTTCAAATAGTCTACAAGAAACAGAGAATATATTAGCAGAGTCTTGTAACAATAATTTTTTAGATAAATGAAATGGTCTTTATTTATTTATCTCTCCCACTATTTTATCAAAACCCCACGCCCCTAAAACATCGTGTTTTCGAGAAAAAACTCATTTTTCTTAGTGGGTATCAAGATCCAAAAAGTCGTTTGTCCTCGGACCCACGACTCATGAGACATCCAAGTTCAAACCTTAAGGTAGGAAACATTTTACCAATCATATCTCTATATGATTCTCGATATGTTTTGCATCATATTTCATGTAGACCCACGACTCGTGCGACATCTATACTACTATACATTTAAGCTGACCCATTAATCACTCGTTCATATTACCTTTACCATAGTCATCCCATGCCTCGTGGCCAATGCTATAGCTTAGATAACACAAATCGTGCATTTATTATGCTTAGACCAATAATCAAATCCACTTTGTCACCCATATCCCACGCCTTGTGGCCAATGCAGAGTGATTTAGTGAAACGCTTTGACTATTGTCTATTAACGGTATGCCTAGAGATATACAATCCTTTTATAACTTCTCCATTAAAGGCTTAAAAATTTGTTATGCTTAGACTTTCTAAGCATTTAGGGTTGTCAAAAATCCTAGACCTCATCATTTACAGATTTACCAAGTTTACGTGATTAATAGATTTAGTTCAATACTTTATTGGAACAAGCATCACATAAATGGTAAATAAAAGCCTAGCATATTTTTAGTATGAGATGATCATGGGCCTTTTCCTATTCTAGGAAAAACCTCACCCAAAAATCCTATGCTATCTCTCATTACAATAATGAAACAGGGGATACAAGATTTCTGGGATTAATTCAAAATGAATTCTTACAAAGCGAATAAGAGGCTCGCAGGTTCTCATTTTACATATTTCATAAATAGTATCAATTAAAACCATGCCATAGGAAAATAAAACATCACATGTCACACTAGGCCCATGATTCATCTATTATACACATGTATCATGTTCGTATCAACATATAAACTGATAACTTTTACCGAGTTTAAGATTAGGTAACTTTTTACCTAGTTTGTGTGTCGACATGACCTTTTGAAGTTTACAGATATCAAAATTTTAAAATTCAACCAATTTTAATTTGGACTATCCAAGCTAGATTTATTCATTAAACCATTTAGTAAATGAAAACATAAACATGTTTCTTTAGTGTTCTCGGTACGGAATACCCGGAAAACTCTTTTTCCTTTTTCCTATTTCGCCCGGACCACGGTCGACATAATTATCACAGCCATCAACATCTCCGGTCAAATCGATGGTCAAAGCGGTACACTGCCTTTGACTAGTCAAAGGCGGTGGTCGTCAAAGTTGACCGGTCCAATAGCCTATGTGATAAAGTGATAAACATCACTTTATCTAGATAACATTATCAACTTTGTGATAAAGTGATAAACATCACTTTATCTAGATAACATTATCAAATTGTATCTTATGCCATAAGAGTCAAAAATGGAGGCTTTCACACTATCTTTTTCAAAGTGGCCGAGGGGCAGTGCAAGACCGCCCTTGAAAGGCGGCACCGCCGCCATCGCCGCTGAAAATTGTTCACGACCGCCACCAGAGGGAGAAAATCCAGTGGTGGACACAAAAGCAGTAGTCTCGACAGACGGCTAAGCCGCAAATGCCAGACAAGGCCGTCAATCGGCCATGCTGCCTCTGTTACGGTCGTGAGCACCTCTCCGCTTTTCGGATTTAGAAAAATCAAATTTTTCTTGAGAACATTTTAGAAACACGGTTCGTATGTTTTTGACGGGACAAAAGTGGTAGTCTTGACGGTCGACTGAGCCGCCATTGCCAGACAAGACCGACCACGGCCATGCCGCCCTTGTCGCAAAAGGATAGGTAAAAAACGATACGAACCGATTTGAACCGTTTCAAATCCTGTTTTTGATTATTAAAACTTTCAAAACTTTCATGTCAACATACAATATATAAAAACATGACCATCATGTTTAAGAAGATACAAGAATAAGTTTGAGATAATCAGTCTGGCTTTGATACCACAGTTGGAATTTTCGAACAAGCCCGGGCAAAGCGGAAGTTTAAAATTTTTTGATTTTTCGGCTTAAAAGCACATTCGAAACCACAGGATACTCTGATTATCAATCTTATTCAGCGTGTGTAATATGTTCTCCAACATATTAAACCACATAGAAGCAAATATACATGTTCAAAACATAAAGATGAGTAAAATGCGATTTTACCGATTGATTCGCTTCCGGTTGTTGCTATAATTTCGAGGGCCTCCAAAGACCCAACCACAAGTCTGCTTACGACACCTGAGGCTTGTAAAGCAACAAGCCCTCTAAGGTTTGGTCCACACACGGGTTATGGACTAGTTGGTCGGTTGCTAGAATCCAACTTGTCTATTACTTAGACAAACGGGTTCTATTGCATTTTCTCTCATTTCTCTAAACTCGGGAGGCTAAGAAAACCCTTTAGGAGGGGGGGGGAGAGAGAGAGAGAGAGAGAGAGAGAGAGAGAGAGAGAGGCTTGCCGAAATGGGAGGCTTGGAATGAATGTGTATTAAGCTAGCCTCCCCCATCCTCCTATTTATAGAAAACTAATTGGGCTTTGATGGGCCGGGCCAAAGTTTAATTCAAACTGGGCCAGCACTATTCATGGCCCAATACTCCTATTGGGCTTGGGATTTGAGCTTTTATTAAACTATTTAATATCAAGCCCAAACCTTTAAACATAAAAGGCCCAATTACCTTATTAATTAATTAAGGCCCAACTAATTAATCTAATTAATTATTTGACCCTATTAATTAATCATTAATCTCTCTAATACTCCAAGAATTAATTAACTCCTTAATTAATTCATTAGATCAATCGCTATTGATCAGATTAGTCCATAAGAGCCGTTTTTGTGTGTGACCCCTTAGGTTCACCCAATAAATAGCAATGAGCCTATCAATATAGGTTTATATAAGTAATTAAACTCCTTTAATTAATCATCTTATTACTGAAAACTCCTTTTCAATATAAGACTCCCATTGACCGTGGTCGATGTCTAGTCACAAGCCCACAGCTACCTAGCCATTAGGTGAAGGAGATGTCGTGAACCTGTCAGTCGATAGTTACCATGAGATACAGTCCTTCCACTTTCCCAATCCTCCCGATCAAAGCCTAGGTCATGGGATTTATCATAGTCCCAATAGCTTCATTCGTTTTCCTCCAATTCCTATAAACTGATCCATTCGACCTAAACTTAGGAAAAGCCCATTTCCCAGTTTAGATCTCCCACCTTCGCCAAGGAGTTTGAGATAGATCATTTACCATGGAGTAATCGGGGATTCTCTCGTCCTCTGGGGTCGAGCAGTGGATCCTTAATTGGCTCTCACTTGCCTCTACGTGTAACCAGAACATCCCCAACCATGAAATTCATATAGAATCTTATGGCACTCATAGAACTCAGAGAACACGTCAAAGAATGACCACCCACGCGTAAGATAACTATGAAGCCTCAAGTCTAAGGACCAATTAGACACTACTATCGACTAGGAAACCCTCTTAATCTTCGAGGTCTCACCTCATCCCATTTAGGCATTTCCTGGCGGGGTACTCAGTGTACTCATTCTCCAATGAGCACCCTTATAAGCACACGAGTGTCCCCACACTACCATGTCCATGAAACGAGACATGCCTACCATAGGATGCATCTCATAAGCAAGTCTCAAATGAACCGGGTCAATTCCCCTGGGGTTGGTTTGGTCCATTGACTTGAAGTAGTTTAAGTCGCACCATAGAGACTTGTTTTATGACCTCCATCAAATGGGAAGTCAAGTCCCGTAGCTTTGTGCAACTAAGGGGATTCATCCATGTTAATAATTAAAACAACAATTAAATACAATTAACATGATGAAGAAGGCCAAATAAATTCTTTATTATCACATGAAACAAACTGTTCTAGACAAGAGTAGTTTACAAGTAACAAACTCATTTGGCTTGCAGGGCACTACTCTAACAGATTATTGCCTGAGATTTTGTCGAAAATCTCAGCAAAAATCTCCTAAGACAATGATTGTAGAAGATTTGGCAATTAGGCTCATGATCGTTGGTATACTTCGGCCAAGAAGAAGCCTTATTGAGGGGGCCTCTTTTAACACCCGAATTGTAAGAATGACCGTGACTACCATGAGCCACGGCCATAACTCAGGGTCTATAAGGGAATCGGTCGAGAGAGTGGTAGGAAGGGTCGTCGAATTAGCCCAAGTAGGATAGAAGACCGTTGAAGCATGACTGAAGTCCTTAACCACCATAAGTCAGGGGTTAGGCCAAATTTAAGTTTGGTCGAGAAGGATAGTAAGGAAGGCCATGAGGGGAGAGGCTGGGATTGAGCTAAAAGGCAGACCATGCCCGAAGGAGGATGGGTCGGGGAGATAGCTGAAGATGAAGAGCCAATTTTCGACTGGATGGCAGCTACACCCACGCCTCCACCACATGACCTCCATTTAATTATTGTACCATAGAGAGGGTCGTTAGAGGCCATTAGTGGTAGTGTTAGTGGCAGCCCTTAGTGGGTGGTTTTGTAGCTTGTAACGGCTAGGACACACTTGTATTTATACCTCGTTTTGCAATGGAAAACAAGTTGCCGATCAAACCACCCAAATCTCCTATGTTTATCCTTTACAACTTTCTTTACAATGCTTTCTAGGAGTAGTTTAACGTAGTGCATCTTATTGCAAGGTTCTGTCCTTCCTCCGACAAGGCGGTCATTGAGCTTGAGTATTTCGAGCCTAACAAGTACGCTTACCCAATCTAGGTTTCAATCGAGTAACTCATGATCCTTTAATTTATACCTCAAACCAATAGGCAAGGCATTTGGGGACAACGGAGTGATCTAAATAAATGACCCTTTTGTGCGCTCTATTAAGTCACTCATGACCCTTTTTTTAAATAACTTCTTATTCAATAGTAATAAATGAAATTTAAATCATTTAATTTTGGATACCATTTTACACGTGACATTCCGACTCACTTAATCAATTAAGTCAGTGGACTTACTGTTATCAAATTGACTTAATTAATAAATAACTAATTCATTAAAATTAAGTAATAAGTCGGTTTATCAAATATGCATTAAGTGAAACAATCCAACCTTCCACCCATCCTTATGTCGGTAGTGCCACACCAAACCATACATTCTTACACCATTCATGATTGCACACACAAAGCCATCATCAACCAAACAATTAACCAAGTTGAACACCCCAACTTTTTCTGCGAAACAACATTCATGCTACGACAAAATGTCGTGAACGAGTCTGTGGGCTGATCCCTATATGTAGGTGCAATATAACACCCGAACTTATCTTTTATTCCAATAAATAAAAATTGTTACTTTCTTTGATATTTTATTTAATAAAGTGCCAAACCACTCCATTATCACTTCATTTGTATTATAAAATTAATATATATAATTAATATATACATGTATAATTTATTATTTATCACACACATTAGAGTATGTATCATCTGTTTCATCTATCTATTATATTAAGTGTGAGAGCCCTAGAATAACTGCCTTGATCCGTCATAAAATATAAGTTTCGAAATTTACCCTCCATCACATTATAAAAATAAATGTTTAGCACTATAAGTCAAGAAAAATACTCCCAACGAGGCTTGAACCCGCACACCCTCGCGCATTCATAAGATTTTTCAAGGCTAATTCCTACAACTCAACCAGCTAACTTTTTATATTATATATTATAATATATATATATATAGTGCAACGCCTTAAAAATTTTAAAACCTTTTGGCGCACTACCGTCGTACTAGTTTGCCTAAACTAGTGGTCAATTGGCTTAGATACCCTTATACAAGGTCGAGTAATCATACAATCACATAAGGGTTATAGCCATTATTAATGTCTTGCATGCAAATAGAGAAATATGGTAAGTAAGAACAACCCAACAAGTCAACAAAATCACATAATCCCCAAGATCCGTGATTATCCAAGATAGAGTATCAAAAGCATATCTAGGCCTCCCGCCCTGTCATGCCATCCCGGGATCCCAAAAAGATAACAAGTATGGTCACAAACTGGCATAAATGTAAATCCATATAACATCAATGAAGGGAAGTGAAATGCAATAATGAGGCATCCTACACTAGCTCAGATCCACCAACGCGAGCTAGGGTAGATAATCTGAGAGCTACTCTAGATATCCCTAGAGCTATTGTGCCAGGTGAGATGGATCCATGGGCAGTGGTACATGAGATGTTGGTTACTTTACGAGCATCGACCCCTATTCTGGTTTTGGAGGACATTGATTATGTTGACCGTGCGGCGAGGCATCAACCACTTACATATTTCGGCGAGTCCAATCCTGTAGTATTAGATGAGCAGGCATTTTGCATGGGATATGTTTTCGAGGCTATTCAATGTCCAAATGATCAAAAGATGACAACATCCATTAGTTATTTGGCAGGCCGTGCATTACAATGGTGGCATACTTGACAAGCTGATCCAACTAGATGGCTGGACTGGGACACTTTTGTTCATCGATTGAGAGATTACTTCTATCCGTGCGGTTCCATGAGGCAAAGCGAGAGGAATTTTAAGTGCTGGCTTAGGATGAGAAGACGAGTGTTACAGACTACTAGTGCCAGTTTATGGATTTGATGAGACACAGGATGGATTTGGTGCCTACAAATGAAGCAAAGGTGTGCAAGTTTATTGGGGGACTACATGCATTCATATGAACAGATGTTGAATACATGCCACGGGGTATTTCATTGGAAGATGCATACGAGCATGCTTTGTTTGCTGAACAAACTAGTCGAGATGAACAGAACTAACTAGACAAGCATCAGATTGGAGAAGACAGGTCCAGTTGGGGATCAGAGCACCAAATAGCCTAAAGTGATCAGGAGTCAGATATGGAGTCGAGCTGAGAAAAAGGAAGCAACTCAGGTAGCAGGATACAGTGTTATCATTACCAAGATTGGAAACATCGGAGATCTGAGTGTCCAGTATTAGCGGTGCAAGGTGATGGGTACAACTGGGATCAAAGAATTTAGTGTTATCAATGTCGACGTGGGGACACTAGAAATCTGAATGCCCTACTTTACCTCTAGAGTTGAAGGGGTATGACCTATTCGAGGATTACAACAGTATTACTATTTTTGGGAGATGAGACATTTCCGCACAACTTGCCCAAAGTTATTGCGTGATAGACAGCAACACATCATATAAGGTGGGAATAGATCGAGTGGACTTCGTGAACCAGATATTAAGGTACACCTTAGGGAATAGAAGAAGCCAAAACCATAGTCGGAGAGGTCATAGGTATTTGCATAACCTAGAATTTCGTTAGCTTGCATAGTTCTTTAGATAATTTCACATAGAGTTTAATCTGTCCACTAAAACCTATGTTAATATATAGTGTTGTAAAAAGTCTTAGATTCTTAAGTTTATTCTAGTACTCCATTTTGGGGATGAAATATTCTTAAAGGGGGGAGAATGTAATACCCTGGAATTTCCATTTGAATATTTAGGTGTTGGAAATAAGTGGGGCTTCGTAGGATTTATTTAGAGTTATTTAATCCAGAGTGGGCCGAATTAGTTTTTTCCTCTTTCTTTTCCTTGTTGAGTTGTTGTCAAGCCCATCGTAACGCCTCATTTTCCACACCCAGAAACGTTACCGACACACCTAACTTATAAAGGGTTCTACCCCTAATCCCTATAAGCTCGATGCTCAGGCTAATATATTTTCTAACAATCCTATTGAAATCGCTGGATTTCAGGAAATTTGTCCCCTCTGATCACAACTCATTTATGACTCATAATAAAACATAAGCACATAATTTACAGAATAATTATTACAGACCAAGGTTCAGTGTTTGAAACAGAAAATAAATGTCCTACACCAGGACTCGGTTATTTATTACAAGCTGAATAAATAATTACATGAATAAATGGTCTCACACCGAGACATTGGCCACTAAATACAAGCTGATTCTATACATTATTTACCTTGTTCAAATTATAATTAAAAATGGAATAACGAATGAAATAAATAAATATTCAAATAATTCAAATAATTGTAGCGGAATATAAATCATTCAAGCAAATAAGGAAATCACTTAAATGTTCCCTCATCTCGCTGAATACCTGGGAATCCCACTAATTCCTAAGTCCGTCTAGAGCTAGAGGTAGATCCTTCAAGCTTTGTAATACCTGCAATGCACAAGCAGCATCATTAGTTGTGAGACTAAGTAATGATCAAACATAAATCCAGTTAAGTATGCAATTTAGAAATCCCATGATGACCGATGATAATATTTCCAATATACCCCCAACGGTTATTTCCAAATTATGTAACAATAATAATAATATCGTGAATGCATATTTTATGAAAATGCACTTTAAATCAATGCAGGATGACAATATCGCACATGTTAGGTTAACCGTCAATTCCAATCAACCACCACCCGGAACCCTCTGCTGAATCCACGTACGCCTGTTCATACGGGTGTCTTGACGTGTTTCTATACAGGATTCACTATATCTTTACATGTGTCACATAAACCTCAGCCACTCTACAGCTGGGCCACAACTTAGGATGTCACTCTAGCACGCATCCGGCGTAGCTCAAGATAACTCCCACTTAGCATGCTTCACAAAGTGGTGAAACTCAAGATTTCATAAAAAGACAATCTCCTGTACGGTACGAGTGAGTACGCTCTCTCAACAGACTCGCGCACGGGAGAAGTCAAGTTACTCAGAGAAGTCACCATCTCCAAATATTAATCACATAATATGCATAACGGCACATTTCACATTATATGTCACACTAAATGCAGTAATTAAATAATTACAAGATTCTAGCAAGCACAAAGGATAATCAGAATAATTATCATCAACAACATTCATTTATCCATAGGTAAATAAATAAATACTCGCGCGTATTTAAATTTATTAGGGCAAATAAAAGTCGACACTTTAATAATTAGTGAGACATATGATTGCCCGAGTATAATAATCCTATATTTATCTACAGTCTTCTAATACTTGATTGGGTCGAGGTCTCTACTCAGATCATCACCCGATCTACTGAAATCCACTTATGGTTGCCAGGTGTAAGAATCCTTACATTTATCTACAATTTTTTAATACTTGATTAGGTCGAGGTGTCTACTCAGATCATCACTCGATCTACTGAAATCTACTCTCTAGTTGCCCGAGTGTAAGAATCCTTACATTTATCTACTGTTTT
>MAYD01552697.1:0-10270 GCA_001909325.1 Ruellia speciosa
CACCCTCGGAAGCCACCGAGGCTTCGCGAGCATTGGCACACGCTCTTAAAACCATCCCTGTCAAGATCAAATCAATCAAGCAATACCCAAAATCAGTTGCAATGTCGTGCCAACGTATTAACAATATTCATACAATGAAATTAACTAAATGCGCTTACCATTAAACCCAATGTGCATCCATCTACATGCTGTGTCCTCTCCCTCAAGTGCCTCCTTATTGAGGCTACCAAAAACATGTACACCGCCTTCCCCCAGGCAAACTCCCCGAGGAAGCCAAGGTTGTCCACATACGTTATTACAAATCCGGGCGTCTGTGCATTCGCATCTGGGAAAAGAATCGTGTTGAAGACCAGAAGAACGTACATCCGTGCAAAATCGCCGACCGCCCTTGTGCCGGCCAGCTGCTCCATCAGCTCCAGGATACGCTTCCTCACCACCCGAGCATAATGCCCACCGAAATACTTCTCAACTATTTCGGACCTTGGCTTGCAATTGGGGTGAATATAGTGCCCCCGGCTTTGCAGCCCTAGCACCACGGAGAACTCCCACTCCGTAAAAGGGATGGAGACACCGTCTCCAATTTCAAACGCTTGCTTTATTGGGTTGTATCGCTCGACAACCGCCTTCAACATCTTCAGGCACATGTTACCCATTCCCACCATCCCTAGATGGTAGAATGGGGTCGCTTTTATGGCCTCCTTCTGTCGTTCGGTCATTCTATCCTGCAGCTTCTCAATCACACTCCTGACTATGCCGACCGAGCATCGGGTGGCAATCAGCTCCTGCCGATTTAATTTACTGCCCTCTGCCCGTTCCTTTGCCTTACTACTTCGGGGCTGTCGCTTCGATCCCTCACCTCTTTGACCTTTCTCAGCCTTCCTCCCCGCGTTGCTCCTTGTTCGCGCCATGTCCGCTCCCTGATACAACCACAACACCGATTGATTATCATTATTCTGAGGAATCATAAATTGTGAATACAATCAGTTACACTACTGAGTACCAAGACTGTCTGTCATGTGTGTAATGGATCCATGTTGTGTGTGAGTTCCAGCAACAAAATTTGCCACGCACATCCAAATACCATACACAACCATACACCTATTTCTGAGTTAAAACACTGCCGATCTTGAGTGAAAATTGTGCATTTTTTAGTAAAATTTCCGACCAACATTCACAATTTCAACCATCCCAATATTTTCCCACAACCCCGACCCCAACCGAAGTCATGTCACACACCACCTATTGCATCCCAAATACATGGAGTTTTGAAATCATCAGAAAATCAAAACCGACCACTTCTTGCAAAAATCCATATGGATAATTTTGATACAAAGGATTCAAAGAACACCATATATTCCAATACAGTTTTCTAAAGCACCATACCCCAAATTGCAAGTCCCATGTTCCCTAGGGCATCCTCAAGCACGGCATTGTCCAAAATTTTAGCAATTCGTTACGAAAATTCAAAAATTAAACAATGCACATCTCTATCCGCACTACAGTTACCTTTTTCTTGGGGGTTATCACCTCTCCTCCGTTCCTGGCACACGGCAACCGGCGAGGGTTTGCAATACCTCAGAAAAATGGCTGCTGTTTTTCCACTGCAATGCCGCGCGTTGATTTCTTTCTTTTCGTCCGCGCCTTCCGTCGATCGTGCATCTTGGTGGAAGGAGTTCGACAGTCACTCCGGTGGAAATTTCTCGCTCGGGGTTTTTGAATGAGCGGATGATATTGAGTATTGCAGTTGCAATGCCTTTGGGAGGGAACTCGGGGAAGAAACGTGGGTGCATGGGGGTATCAGACATGATGGGATGGGAGGAAATTGTAGTTACTTTTCTACCCTTCCATGTCTTATTTTGTAAACCATTGGTATAAGGCCATTTTTGTCCACATTTTAATTTTTGAAAAAAATTATGTATTGAGGGAAAGGGATTGTATCTGTAGTATTATGGTATAGTGGGGGTGGGGATAAAGTATTGGGTAGGAGAGGGGCCATTTTTATATTATCTGATGATAAAATCATTTCAAAAAGAACTTTTAGTGCATAAGAATGCGCAATCCCAAGTAAACTACTTAAAACAAAAACTGGGCCAAATATGAAAATATAAACCCAAGCCCAAAAAGGAAACCCGTCTTGCCGTCCTCCTCTCCTAGTCTTCTTCAACCTCAGATTCCAATCGCTGCTTCAGTGCCTCTGTTCAGATTTCAGAGAAGCTCTTTCTGTTCAACTCGCCTCTCCTTCAACCTTTTTTTCCGGTTCCTCCTTCCTTTTGGCCGAGAAACCGTTCGATATACTCCAATTCAACCATTTCGTTGTGACAAATCGCTACAGCGTGCTGGGAAAGGGTAGGTCGTGTTTCTTCTTCGACCTTCTGCAAATTAATGGCGACTAGGGTGACGTTTTGGAAAGGGCCCTCCCATTCCGGTTATAAATCGGCCGAGTCCGTAGTCGTATCGGACTCGGCCGATTTGACGAACCGTCAGACTAGTTACAACGCAGAAATAATGACTTGTGCAAATGATTCCTGACCATGATATTTTTACTCGTGATTTGTTCATAAACATTGCTTTAATTTATGGTTGCCCTTGCTTTTGGTTTATGCAAAATAACCATCATTTAGTGGTTTAATTTTGCATTTTGCTATTTGTTCTTATTGCTTTTGCTTCTGTAACATGATATAAAAGAAGACAAATGAAGGCCCAATTCACAATTTAAATCCCAACGGTCAGGCACTCAGGCCTAAACTAACTCAGGTGACTTCAGCCTTTGCTCCAGCCTTCTACACCTCAGGTCCTTATATGGCTGCCAATTCTCAATCACAGCATCGATGCGTTTTTGGTTAGAGTCTCTCTATTCATTGATTGTTGATGCAATTATTTTTATTAAGCATCTTTTCTAATTTTATTGGGCAATGAATTAATTAGATTCATATGCTTTTTGATTTCACTATTGAAAATTCAGTTCTCTGGCTGTATGCTGGCTTATACTCTTATGAGTGGTAGTGATCTGTGATAGGGATGAAACATAGCTTTTAATTAATGAAGTTATTATTTGTACACAGTTGGTAATATACCTTATGATGCCACTGAAGAGCAGCTTATTCAGATATGTGAGGAGGTTGGCCCAGTTGTTTCATTCAGGCGAGTTCAACTTTGTTCTGTTAACATATTTTAGCTATAATTATTCATAGTTAACTGGACCAATAGTTTCTCCAGAGACAGGGACTCAGGCGTATTCCTTGGTTTCAATTGTAGGCCACCTTAAGTCCTCAACCACGTTACTCCATCTTGACTCTTGAGGCAGACTCTATAGGGCATTATTTGCATGCTCAGTTAGCTTCTTTAGATTGTCAACGTTTTGTTTCATAAATTAGAATAGTAGATAAAGGTGTAAAGCACAATTCATGTCTCTGATGGATAAAAATTAATAATTTTGACAACATGTTGCAATTCTTGTCACAGATTCTAATTCAATTAACTGCCAATTTTTCATGTAACCGTAAATTCGAACCATTTTGTTTTTCAAATATTTTGCCATAGCTATAGCATTCTATATATCTATTATTTCCTATGTATCTTTTGGCATTTTGGTTGGGTTGAATTCCAATTAATTTGATAATGTTTCCATTATGCACTATCAATTTATTAATTAAGTGATCTCTTATCTAGTTCAATAAGAAAAAAGGTAAAAAACAATAATATGTTCTAGTATGTTATCAAAGCTTGGGTTTTAACTAAAGCTTGTTTCTTGATCTTGAAAGCTACATGATGCTGTTGCCACACGCCACTCGTAGCCAACCTAGTTATCATTGTGTCCGATGACAACACTAAATTGTAGTGTTGTAGTGAACAACATCTCTGTTTCTTCCCCTTCCATTTCATTCTTTATTTTCAAGAAAGTAGAATCAAAACTTTGCCACCCCAAACATGTTCAACTGATGTCAAAGGGAATTTGGCCTTAGTGTTCAGTCATGTTTTATCCATTACTACCAACATATGGCTCCAGATTACCACTGTGCTCTGGAGCTTGTCCATTTTTTGGCGCTTCACCATTCCTATGGTGGTTCAATCTCTATGTAGCACTATTGCTGCAAGTCTTTGGGCGCAACACTTTACTCTGAAGCGAAAGAGTAAAATTGAGTCCAGAATTAAGTAATTTGGTATTCATTTATTAGTATTTAATCAAAATTGACTTTCCAATATTTTTTATTAAATGAAAAATAATTTTGTTAATATTATTATTATTTATTTTAAATTTACAATATAAGTATTCACATTCAACCACTTAATAATTAAGGCTTCAGATTCAGACTCCATTTATCAAACAGGCCCTAAGTCCATAATTATATGTTCTTCTAGGACAAGTTTAACCTTACGTAATAAATTAATTATTATTTATCTATAGAACTATGTATAAGGGCATATATGTAATAATATGATTATTCTATATGAAGTTAGATAAAGTGACATTTTTTAATATGAACAATTTTGTTTTGCTATAATGACCTATAATATTAGGCAGAGGGAGCATTATGTTTTGATTGTGTTTACATTCTATGTTATCTTGTATGATTTTATGGATAAAGTGATTTATTCAAAGCACGTGTGCACAACCACACACACCCTCACACTGTTCTAATACAAGTAATTGAAAGACAATTAATTTGCTACACTAGGACTAAGGTGTTTATGGTGCACAATAACATCACAAAGGAGACATCTTCAGTCGGCAAAAAGCTTTCTTTCACAATTGAAAATAGGTTCTTGTGCAGCTTCAAGTCTTTCATGGCATTATTATTATTATTATTATTATTAGATGTTAATAATGCATATTATGTGAAGGATCAATATAACTTTTCATTACGGGCAACACTTTGACATTGCAGTTTATTAATAAACGTTTCCAGCCTAAGGGATGCACTTGGAAGCGCTATGTCATATATTTAAAGCTTTAATTAGAGTTATTGTTGACAACTAAATTTTAATTCCATGAACATTAAGATGAAAAATCAATTTGTTGCTTTTTGCTATTGGTCGCTAATTGCCATCAGTAAATTAGCCTACTATTCATTCTCACAGGTTAGTGGTTGATAGAGAAACTGGGAAACCCAAGGGATATGGATTCTGTGAGTACAAAGATGAAGAGACAGCTCTAAGTGCTCGCCGTAATCTTCAGGGTTACGAGATAAATGGTAGACAGCTCAGAGTTGACTTTGCTGAGAATGACAAGAACTCTGACAGGAATCGTGAACAGGTAAATCCATAACCAGCCTGGCTAGTGGCTTGTATGATAAAAAAATGTGATATGCTCCAAATTTATTATGAATCCGATTCTTGTGTATGGAGTACCAACAATATCTTCATGGTTGTTCTATCCAAAGTTTATTAACAATGTTGTTCGCCTGCAGGGGCGAGGTGGTCCTGGTGTCCCAACTGTTGGTAAGTGAAATATTTGAATTTCTAGGTTTCCCACCTGTTTATAAATGAAAAGAAATTTTTATGAAGTTAATATCTACATGCTTTTTTGCATGTTTTTACTGAACCTTTTGGTATTTTGTGTATCTATAAAATGCTACAATGCAGATTCTCAAAAACAATTTGGGGGTCCAGCTGTCCCTGGGCAGTCCAGCGTACACCAGCCAATAGGTGATTCTGTTGCGATGGCTGCTGCAACTGCCATGGTGGGGGATCTTGGATCTGCTCAGGTTGCTTGCACATCAAATCAACTAGGGTTGCCAAGTAAGCCTTTACCCTGCTCTGATCCTTTGACTCGTCATTTGGCGAAGATGTCGAAGAATCAATTGACAGAGGTCCTTTCTGAGTTGAAGGTTAGCCTCTGAACATTCAGCTAGGATCCAATTCCTAAACTGGGTCAATAACAGTTATGCCATGTCATGTGGGAAAGTAGAGGTGAATCTATGATTAAATATGTACTGTCTAAATGAACTTGGTTCCATTTGAAGCATAAAACTCAATTTCAAGAATGCTAAATAACTCTGAAAGGGAGTGTCCTTTACATTATGTAGTCTTATCTCTGTCACTTGAATTCTTTATATGTTGTGTTATGTGATGTTGACAGGCAATGGCTACAGAAAATAAAGAACTAGCCCGGCAGCTCTTGCTTTCCATGCCAAACTTGTGTAAAGCTGTTTTTCAGGTTTTTTTCAGCCTTTGATAATGTCTTGAATAATTTATAGCTGCATTATTTTGGTTTAAAGCTGATAAATTTTCCATCACGTTGGCTATATAACAAGATTGTTTCCTCTGCTATCCCTTTTTCATTGAAATCCTTGCAACATTTTGGGCTAATGACCATTTTTTTTGGAATCTAAATACAGGCCCAGGTTATGCTGGGGATGGTGTCTTCTCAGATGGTATGTCTCGTTCATCCTATATTTTCACTTTCTTTTCCTTCTTTCTTTTTCAGTCCTCACCCCCCCCACCCTAAAACAAGCTACTAGAGTTTAAGCTGGGGCTTTTGCTTGTTTGAATTTGCAGCTGCAGATGCCTAATATTCGGCAAGCTACTGGTCACCCGGTGCAGCCTTTGGTTCAGAGCGCTCAAAATCTACCTGGACTGCCCCCACTTCCACAAAGCAAATTGCAATTGGGCTTGATGCCTTCTGCACATGAAAATAGAGTGTCTGCTGGCATACCAAAACAATATGTTGCACTTCAGTCACCTGTGCAATCACAAATTCAACGCCCACAACTAGTGCCAAACCAAGTTCTACCACAAGGTGAACTTCTTACACATTCTGGTGCCTCATTCTTTCCTTCTAGTCACCCTCAGTTAACATGGGATCTGTCGGTCCACTAATCCATTTGACATCTTTTAATCAAGAACTACGGCATCCTTGTCACAAAATGCAGGCTCTGCTCCTCATATTAATTCAAGTCATAATGATCAAGCAATGTTGCAAAATGCTGGTTCACATCCTTCTGTGCCTATACCTCCCCAATTCTCAGCTTCAGGATTTCAGGTCCCAAACTTCACTTAAGCTGGTTAGCTTTTTAGAAGTTGAAACGGAAAAGGAATAAAATGGTCTTTTTACCAACATGATTTGTTTTGACTTGATACTTGCATTTATTAGGTGGACGGGAGTTTCTTGCACAAAAATCTGTTCTTCCAATCAAACCAATGAGGGATTTGTTGAGGCATCAACTTGAATAGCTGCAGACATAAAATTAATTTTTTGAGTTGATGGATGGTATTAAAACTGGGTTTAGATTTCAATGGATACAGCTAAAATATGGTGTAGTTGTGATGGATTCGTGATTAGTTGATGAATGGAAAAATGGAGTACTGTTTGTATAAAGAAAAGTTTGAACTATTCTTTTTCCTTATAATCCTCTGAAATGCTTATGCATAAACCATGATTATAATGTTATTCTTGAATGTTAAATGCTAATGTGTGAATTGTTGTTTCGTTTAGATATTTGCTTAAGTTTGATTTGTGTATTTCTTAATTCTGGTTACAGCCTATCTCCTCAACATCCTCTCCCATGTTGGAGAATATGGATCTGAAAGGGCATACATTAAGTGGCCCTGGGAAAACAAGAATGGCCAATGATGGTATGGGTCAAATCGACAAAATGTCAAAAATGATGAAATTAAATGATGGAAGGGCTACTCCTTTCTCACAGGTTGGAAGTATTGCTATTCCTCCTGCACCATTTCCAACCACGAATATTCCAGGAAGACAATCTTCCAATGCAGCAGAGGTCTTAAATTCTGAGAAACAAGCTACTCAGGTAATTGATTTCTGGGATTATCCTTGTCAATAGTCTTTCTAAAATTGTGGTTCATTTGTCTAAGGTGTGCACAGATCCAATGGTTGAACCATTCTAAATTGTATATGAATACTCTGAGTTATGTTGTTGATTGTGCACTTTGTATTTGGTAAGTGTTCTACTTGGTTGAAATTATATGTCTGTATATTTATTTGTTTCTTTCATTTTGTCTTTTAATGTATTCTGTTTTGAAGAAAAATAGGACATGACATGTAGGGAAGAATTATATATACACGTGCATCTCTTTTTTAGCTATTAAAAGTTTGAAATTCTGATGAGAAACCATATTTTGCATGGACGTGACATATTTCAAGATGGGTCTAAAGGAGCCATATGTTATTCATTGCATGTCATTGGCTTTCTGGTTGTTTTCAATTTTCGTCATGTGAACTTGAAAATGCTCAGACTTGTCTATTATCTGAGATAGTTGCTTCAAAAAATTCAGTTAGTTTTGCCAAGTAGCCGATGTGGAAGCTTTTGAATGGAGTTATATTCTGGAGAGTCAATAATTACTTTTTTCGGGGGGGGGGGGGGGGAGTGGGGCTTCATATGGTTACATGAGTGTAATTTTATGGTTACAAGGTAAAAGGATTTCATGTTTGAGCAGTTCTGTTATATGATATTGAGTATTTGTTCATTAATGCAGATGCAACTTCCCTCAGATGTGGATTCTACTTTGCTGCAGCAAGTGCTGAATCTGACACCGGAGCAGCTAAGTTCCTTGCCACCGGATCAGCAACAGCAAGTGATTCAACTTCAGCGGATGCTCCGACAGGCAACATAGTTGGGTTGGTGTCTTGGAGTAAGTATCTATTCACAACAAAAAGAAAAGATTCATTTTATTATATATGCATATTGTTTATTGCTTATGTTGGTTTATGGATGGGAGTGATTAAGCTGGAATGTGAGGCTGAGGGCAGCGGCAATTTCTTGCATGGGTCTGAACCCGTTCACTCACTGCAGTATAATCTCTGAATGGTGCCAGTTCAGATCAGTGCATCTGTTGATCCCTGGCCTATAGAAATGCACTTTTATATATCCGTATCCAATCCCAATCCAAGAATTTTAACTGTTTCAATAAATATTTATCCTATTATTCATCATTATATTATATAGCGAATGAATCCAATTTGCAGGTGGAGCTTGGACTGAATCATAGGACGTGCATTATAGTCCTGAGTTGGGAGAGGAGGTGGGATGGATACAGACCGATGAATCCAATAGTGTGGGAGCAGCCAGCATAATCTGACGATGACAATGACGCTGACGCTGACGATGACAAGGGAGGAGCTGTGCCATTGCTATTAGCATACCCAAGGAAGAATATTGAGCTAGACGGGGGAGTCTTTCTGAAGAAAAGCTTGGCGGGGTGAATGTGTCGACCTGTATATGAGAGTGATGATTGTTGGCCCTTGGAATTCGAAAGCACAACCACCCACTCGATCCTGCCTCAAACCTCTGGATTCTGGGCTGCCTGAGAGACTTCACCGGGTACACACTATTATTAACTTCATCACTGCTTCTGCTGCTGCTTCTACCATCCACAGAGTACAAGATTAGACTTGATGAATGAATGATGATGGACAAAAAATAACATTAGGTATTCCCCGCTCTCAATGCCTTTTCATCGTCTCCCGGCCGTTTTTGTTTTGTTCTGCTTTACAATTGTGATAAAGTTGGCTTCAAATTACTTGCCTCAAATTATAATGAGAAATGTTTTAGTAAAATTGACCCCATGAAATTTGGCATTTGACATCCTTGGGAACAACAGTGTAAATTAAAAAGCACTTGCAATAAGATAGATAATAGTAATCGCCAAGTGGGCATCAGGATTCAGGGGTTTTTGGATGAAATCAGGGTTAGTTGATCCTATTGTGGAGTAAAAAGATAACATGCATTAACGTTTATGGTTCGCGGCAACTCTCTAACTTTTGCATATTTATATATTTTTCCCCTAATTTTTTATTTTTAGCACTCGATTTCCCAATTCCTAGAAAATATTGCAAATACTCTTTAAGGGGGAATATTCTCCTTAATTTTGGCGGTTTGTATTTCATGTGCCTTACATAGAGTAGGGGAGTATATTTTGAATTAGGGTTAATAACGACAATCTTTTAACCTTCATATTTTTCACTTTTACCCTTAAAATTTTAATTTAATTTAATTGATTATTTAAAATATAAAATAATAATGGGGTGTAGTATATCATATATATATATTACCACCTTTGTCGTTGCTGCTCGCACACACACAAACTCTTGGTGGCGACGATCCTCCCTAGTAGGTCACAGCTTCCGTACGGCGTCGGGACTAGTTGAGAAATTAGTCCTAACGTGGCTGTGATTTGGGATGTCGTTGTGACACTCCCCCAGTTCTGGGCGACCTCGCCTGGAGACTTCACAATAGTGCTTTAATCGACTTTGTCGAAATTTCTAGGCTAGGTCAATTCCGACTGGACGGCTGCCAAACACCAACGC
>MAYD01552718.1:0-12062 GCA_001909325.1 Ruellia speciosa
CACAAAAATTATCATAAAATTATTATAATTTAATTAAATTTATAATTAATAAATATTTATTTCTTAGTTAATTATTATTAATTAACACAACAATTATCATAAAATTATTATATTTAATTAAAGTTATAATTAATAAATATTTATTTCTTAGTTAATTATTATTAATTAACACAATAATTATCATAAAACTATTATAATTTAATTAAAGTTATAATAAGCAAATATTTATTTATTAGTTAATTACTATTTATTAACACACCAATTATGATAAAATTATTATAATTTGATTAGAGTTATAATTAACACAATTAAAAGAGTACTTGCACCGGGCCTAAAGTGATGCCCGGTGAAAAAGAGTATCTGCACCGAGCCTAAAGTCATGTATGGTGCAAAAGAGTATTTGCAGCAGGCCTAATTATTTAATTAATACTACAACAGAATATTTGCACCGGGTATTAAGTGATGCCCGGTGCAAAAGGGTGTTTTCAGCTGGCATTTGCATCGGGCTGTATGTTTGGCTCGGTGCAAATACCCCTTTTGCACCGGGCCTGACTTTAGGCCCGGTGCAAATTGGTTATTTGCACAGGGCCTAAAGTCAGGCCCGGTGCAAAAGGCTATTTGAAGCGGGTCTAATTGTAGTAGGGTGCAAAAGGGGCAGTGTCATTGCTATTTTTTCTATTAGTGTAAAAAGAAGAATCGAGTGTCGAGAATTTAAGGCCATGTTTGAGTATTTCTGGCTCAGCCTGAAGATCGAGTATTTCAAGAGGAATAATCGAGAATCGTGAATTTAAGGTCATGATCGAGTATTGCAGTGCTATGATCGAGTGTTTAAAAATACTCAATTCTCGATTGTAGAGTTTAATTCATTCCAATCTTCTTTACTGATTCACTTAGATTTATTTCCTCATTTGAATAAAAGCCAAATTTCTTACATGCACAGTACAAATGCATTAAATTAAGGCTGAGGATGAACAGGACCATGACGTATAAGGTTTGTCTCATGCATATTTGAATCTGAAACTCAGTTCGTCTAAACTCATAAAGATATTCAAGGTGTTCATAAGAAATGTAAACTGTTCTAGTAAAATACTCCTATTTGATCTATGTAAAAATTATGGAAAATGTAAGAATATGTTATCCTACTACTTTACATGAATATTAAACCAAGAGATGGGTTTCTAACACATTTTTATCCCTGAAACCGTGAGCATAATAATAAGAAGGATTTATCCCAAAATATGGTTTGATGTTCAAGAAGACAGCAAGAAAATGCGATGGATGAAACAATATAAGATGAATAGGTTTATACCTCAAGACAAGAGAAAATGGTTTACTGGAACTTGGTGAAAAATCCACAGCTTGGAGATGAATATTTGTGGTGAAGGTCTAGAGTGAAATGGAGAAGAAGAACAGGAGGCACAAACCCTAAAATGAGGGTTGGGGTGGTTTATATAGCAGTAGGGTAAATAGGTCATCCAGTAAAAGAAATGGGAAAATAAAATAAGTTAAATCGAGGGGTGAAATCGAGTATTAGGTATAGTCAAGTATCGCATCAGCCTAGGTAGAATCGAGAATTTGCAAGTGTGGGACCATAATCGAGTATTCAGGTGTGATCGAGAATTTGGGCATAATCGAATATTGAGAAGGGAGGATCGAGTATCACCATAATCGAGTATTAGGTTGAAATCGAGAATTGGAGTAATGATCGAGTGTCGCTTCTTTGTCCGTGCATAATCGAGTATCGCGTATTCTACCTTTCATAATTGAGTTTTTGCTGTATGATCGAGTTTCTGCTTCATAACCGAGATTGGCTCCTCATAATCGAGTATTAAATTGCTGTCGGTACATAATCGAGATTTCTGTTGCACGATCGAGTTTTCCTGGCCATAATCGAGGTTTGCCCCTCATAATCAAGATTTGCTCCAAATTCCTTCAAGTCTAAACTGCTTCCGATCTCGATCTTGTTCTCGTATCAGCTTGGTTTTGAAATTGGTTTCAAATAAATTTTACTAAGTATAGCCCCAACTGAATTTATTTAATTTATTTTATAAATTATTAAATAAATTCCAAAAATTTAAATTAATCCAAAATTATGCGATTAATTATTCCGGTTAAAATTAATTAATAAAGCCTAATCCGGTCTAGTAATACGGGGTATTACAATTATAGCCTCGTACCTGACCTAGTTATTCCCTCATGGAGACCCATTGACCGTAGTAAGTGCCTAATTTTCCTTGGTTAACAGCTCGAGTAGTTTGACGTACGAGAGCACGAAGATGTTATGGCAGGTACTTTCATGATAGAGCTTTACTTGATTCTGATGCAATTTAAATTACGCGGTAGCAATCCCTTACCTATGATACGTAGTTCCCAAGAAGCAAGCGCAACTTCGAGGACGAAGTTGTTTCTTAAGTGGGGTAGACTATAACACCCCGTATTTTCTTAGCGTAATTTAATAATAATAATAATAAATAAATAAAAGAAGAAGAAGAAGAAAAATCAAACTTTTCTTCCTTGCCGTGGCCAAGAGACCGCAGCACACCCCGAAAATGACCGCGGGGAATGAATTCCCTGCAGCCCCGCCCACACCATGGCACTTTCACTCCACTGCGGCAAATTGCTGAAATCTTATGCCGACCGTAGCACATGTCCACCGCAGCACCGAATTTTCTCTCATAAAATTGTCTGCAGTCAGATTAGTGGACATTAATTAATCCGAGTTTACTGGAAGCCGAAATTAGTTCAGATTGTATCTTCTTGGATTTGTTAGTGGAACTCTACTGTAAGCTCATGACCTCAGAATTTAAATCCATGGAAGAACTGAATCTTGGAAGACTTACTGTAATCAACCACCGATCTTTGATCCCAGGCTGCCAACCCTAATTTCCGCCCATAAATACCCTCCCATCTATGCCTCTAAAATTACACCTCACATGTACAGCAGATAATTTTTAGGGTTGTGCAGCTGTGATTTAGCAGCCTTATTTCCAAGCAGAATTAAGGCTTCATGATCAGTTTTTTAGTAAGTTAATTCTTACATTTTTGTGGATACATGAGATTACTTCGTGTCATCTTTTCTTGAGTTTCGGATATGAACACATAATTATACCTTTATGTTAACTCTCTGTCTAAATTATGTATATATATTGTAACACCCTGCGTTATGGGTCAGAAGAAAAATCAGAAATCGAAGGGTAGGAAAATGAGTAAAAAAATTTCGCGAATTTAATTATATGAAGATAATTAATTTCTAAGGTACGAAGAATTATATTTAGGTCACTTGAACTAGAAAAGGACTTCAAGTCGTTCGCAGTTGTGAAATCGATTGGGCTCAATTCGCCGGAAGGCCCAATAAATCGGCCCAAGTCCCAAATGAGTTGGGATGATGTTCAAAAGTTACAGACACATTAAAAATCATTATATTAGTGTGTCAATAAAATTTGGGACAATTCCGTGCACCCGAAATATCCGTCAGAAAAATTGATCGGGCCCGAATGGCCCGATAGACCCAATTGTTAGAACAGAGGCCCAACAGCCAGGGGCGATGTTTGGAAGTTACAGAGGTCTTAAGGATCATAAATAATGGTTGTCAGTAAAATTTGAAAGGAAACAGAATAACGAAACTCCTCGACAGTAAAATCGAATTTCGGTACGCGACGGATCAATCGCTTAAGGGTAATTTATTTCCAAATAGGAAATAAATTAAATCCAGGGACTTGGATGCAATTTAGACAAATAATAAATGTTGTGGGAGGCTGTACTTATCAGAAATGTTACGTGAAATTGATTTTGGAGAGTTGGTTGATTCAAAATCAATTTATGGATCAAAAAAAAACCAAAAAGGAGGGGGCGACACCAAGTAAAAATTGATTTTGGGTGTTTTTTGCTGATGTTTTCATGTTTTTTGGTATCAAAAAACAACAAACCAACTTATGGGGGCGGTGATTAGAGGAAACATCAATTAATGGTGCCTTGGAAAGAAAATTTGAGTAATTATTATGCTGGAGTGCATTTAATGCAGGGAAATGGAGAAAGAAGCCAAAAATCTAATTTCCTGGGGGTGACACATAGCAATTTTCGTGTTTTTTGTTTTGAAAAGTCGTTTTTTCGAGTTTTTTTATTTGGAAAGGTGATTTTGTTGATTCAAAATCAATTTTTAGACCAAAAATCATTTTTTCAAAGGAGATATCAACTTCTTAGGGTAGGGGGTGACACTTAGGGATTTTTACTGGTATTAATAAGAGATCAAGGACTTAGTGGATTCATTTTATTCACTTCATTCAAAATTTCCCAAGAAAAATCATAAGGGAAACTCTTGCCGAATTGCCCTCGAATTGTTGAATTTCGTTAAACCGAACGTAAAATCGGATTGCCTTTGTCAAGGTGAGCTTATTGGTATCACTCGATTTCACATGCATGGATTCATGTTAAAATGCATATTGTATAGCCTCTAAAGACAGCGCCATTTCTTCTAAAAATTGGATTTTTGAGTTTATGGACTTAATGCTTTGATTCCGGCCTAACCGATGGAATTGTCGAATGTTGTTGGAATTATTTGTGGAATTGGAATGTTGGAACAGCCATGTTCAAGTAAAATTGGATTCTGAAATGTTGGACAAAATCTTGATGTTTTACGGTTGCCGGTACCGAATGGAACCTAAAAATGATTTTTGGGAAATTCTTGGACAACAATTCTTGGAGATGAATTTTTTAAGGTGGCTTGAATGTTCTTCATGAGTTCTTGATGATCTTCACCAAGTTCATAAAAAGTTGGCTTTTTGATCTTCTTGGATTTAATAAGTGGAAGACAAGTTGTTAGTGGAGGGTTGATCAATATAATAATCTAAGGATGACTTAGTGGGGGAATGTAACACCCCAGATTTTTCCAAACTTTATAAAATATATAAATAGTAATAAATAAATAATATTTTTTTTATATACTAGCTGGGTGATAAATTGTTTTTTTTAATTAAATATGCTTAGTGGATATTTATTTTATGGATACGTATTAAGTAGTAATAGGTGGGAGATAATAATAATAATAATAATAATAATAATAATAATAATAATAATAATAATTTAAAAATAGATATATATAAGTAAGTAATTAAATTAAAGGAAAATTTGGTGGAAGGAGGAATGGAACCCAAGACCTCTAGCAAATTAGTCTACCATTCCACCAGTTATGCTAGAGGTCATTTAGTGACAAATCTTCCCAATACACTAATCATATATCCTTTCAAATATTTATTTTCTTGGTGGACAAATCAGCCACAAAAATCAAATCTTTCAAGATTTGATCTTAGAAGTATTCTGCAGGCATCTGGCATTCTGAACCTCCCATTTTAAATCTTGAGAGATTTAAGGAGGATTTTTCTCCAACCATAAACCCTACCCAATTGCACCCTAAACCCTAAATCCCCACACTATAAATACCCCATCAACCTCACCATTTGAGTCACACCTCTCAATTCATCTCTTGCACACTTTTTCCTGCACACACCCAGTAGCCGGCGAGCTAGGAATTTTTGGAGTCACTAAGCTCCGTTTTTTTTCAAGCTTCAAGTTTATCTAGTTCTTCCAAATTGAGGTAAGTTAATTCATACTTTCTTGCGAATTCATGTGAATTTCTCTAATAAGTAAGTTAATCCATACTTCTTTTGAATCCATGTGGTATTCCTTCCAATTCCTTCGTTTATCCTTTTTTTATATATTTTTTTTTCCGTTGTTTGAAGTAAGTTAATCCTTACTTTCCTTGAATCCGTGTGCTGTAAATTTTGAAATTATACCATTTTATAGGTGTTATCTTTCATTTGAAACTGATTTTGAGTCCGTCCGAAGTTGTTTACTATTTTTAATGTCCAAAATAAAATCTCTGCTCGGATGCCCTTTTCCGACAGAAAATTTCCGGGTTTGGTTGAAAAGGTTAATCTTCGAGTTTTTCCATGAAATTTTAACACAACATTATTTTATGTGTCTAGTGACTCCTGTAAAAATTTCAGCCATATTGGTTTTGAATTTTGGGAGATATGTCAAAAGTTTGAGGGCTGGTAGTTTCTGGCGCGACCAGATTGTTCTGAGATGTTACCTATCCAAATCTAACTCAAATTCCCTGATTCTTCTTTTGTTGAGTCCTAACGCAGTCTAGTTTGTGCCCATAAATTATTGGAATTTTTGGAACTCGTTTTCATGGTGACTTTTACTTCTAAAGTCGGACTTGATGTTCTGTCAGATTCTGGAAAAAAGGAGTTTTTTCTTAAATACTAAGTTTAATCTTGAACCTTAATAATTGTTTTTGTGATATGTTATAAAAACCTAGATTTATATATATATATATATATATATATATATATATGTGTGTGTGTGTGTGTGTGTGTGTGTGTATGTGTTTTTATAATAAATTAAATTACTTTCCTTCCAACTACTAGGGTTTTAATCTTGGGTCCTTCCAAGACAAATTTATACTAGTATTGTATTTTTTAAATAAAAATATTTTCTTTAAAATTATTTACTTACAAACAAGTGATTTGGAAAATTAGGGAGTGATAAAACTCAAGATCTATGGTAATCCATATTTTAGTAAGAATATAAATATATGTGTAACTTACATGTTATACTCTAACGTCGATTAGAGTATAATATGAAGTTTTGGACTTTTCTTTGCATATTTTGTTATCTTGATATTATAATATACGATGGGATCACTGTCCACACGATCGAGGTCGGAGTGGGGCGAGGGTCTAGATTCCCTCATCTTCGTACGGTTCATGGCCTTTGACCTTTTTTTGTGTTATTATGAGGGTCTAGATTCCCTCCTTCTCGGCGCCTATTAGCCGATGGTTTAGAGCGATGCCCCCTATCTTGCTGAAATAAGCTTAAGTTAGGTCACCGGTGTTTGGGCTAGCATTTATTATTCTCATCCAATTCGCGTTGGATGCCGCCCTTCTTCCCAAGCGACTGGGAACCTAGGAAGGGGGACGCCTAAGTTATTGGCACTATTGTTTATGTGACTTTGATCCTCGTCGACTAGTAAATATTTGTTTATGAGTAAGTTTTCATTTGTGGTACTAAAGGTATCAACTCCGAGATATTTTCTTATGGAAAGTTTTAAAGGAAATGATTTTGAAACCATGACATTCTAAGAAATGTATGGATTAGCTTACAAACAAAGTTTGCTGATATGTGTGAATGTCCTCTTTCTACAGGTTTCGAGAATGAACGCAATTAAGCTGCATGCATTTGGGGATGGGAAAAAAAGAAGAAGAAAGTTGTAATTATTTCTTTTATGGCACTGGAACTAGGCAATTTTTATCTTTAACTATTTTACTTCCGCTGTGACAATTTCTTTTTAATTAATTAAAGTATGCATTTTAATGGCCCACTTGGTTTTGTTTTATAAATTTTAATCCAATATTTATGGAATATATTATTTTAAAGTATAGCATTTTTGAAAGTATTATTATTTTAAAACCCTAAGCCTTAACATCTCACGAATGGGCCCGGCTACCCGTGTCCTGTTCGTGAGGTGTGGCGGTAACAACCCCAAGATTCTCGAAATGGAATTTGGGGGTGTTACAGGGAACATGGGATTTCCCACTAAAGGTTGATCAATTATTTTATTGGATAAATAATTGGAATGATCATGATGATGTCCACTTAACATTTTGGATTGGGATTTAATTAAATGGATTAATTTAATCCCTTTGGGATTAAGAGTTTCAAGTGCAAAAGTGGGATTAATTAATTGGATTATCACTTTCCGCGGTCTTCCGAATCCGTAATTAATTGTACTGTTGTTTCGGCTTTGATTACAGAATCGTATGTCCGTGATCTCAGTGGGTTGGGATAGTTTCATTTTCCAGGGAAGACGCACAAGACTATAGATAATGGTACGGATTTACACCGGGCAACCATAAGACCCAACAATTTGCTTAGGAACCAGATACCTTAGGACGTGTGATGTCTTTACTATTTTATTTCACAAGATTTAAATTATGTTATTTGTTTCTGCGAACCGTTCATTATGCTGATTACATGTTAATTTTCTATTACGTGTTCATTGTAAGTATGCCTACATGCTCTTATGTGAATTTCATGTCACTACATTTAATGAATCTCTTATGTAAATGGATTCGCAAGTAATTGGTTAAGCCCTTCAGTGGTCGAGCAAGTGACGATGAATTCCTTGTCTCGAGCTGAGTCGTGGCAAATCAAAAAGTGGAAACGAAACGTGATAATTAATGACGACTTAGTCATCACATTAAAATGGTTAATCACGTAAAGAGAAAGATAGAGTGATGACCCTTAAAGTTTATTATTTTCCTATGGGTTGATCGCCATAGGATGTAATCCCACCACCCGGAAGTTTCGGCTTTCGATTTTGTTTACTGTTCTACTCACGAGGGTAGCTCCATTGCTAAGGTTTGCCAGCAATTTAAGTTCAGTTTAGGGGTTGGATGAGAAGGTAAGCGTGCTTAGGGGCGCGACACGTGAGACCGTGGTTAGAACCATCCAGCCTTTGGCCTCCGGGGAGGTCTAGCTGGAACTGACTGTGTGCCTCGGTTGTCCACAGGCTACAATGACTCCCTCTAGCACTCACAGAGGTTTTGGGGTGTACGATTCCGTGACGGGTGATTCCTTCCGTGCCAGCATCCCGGCCTACTCTCATTTGCGCAGCGGTAGGTAGGTGGTTCCTGTCGTTGTCCTAAAGGTTTTTGTCGCCTTGCTCTATATATATGTTGTATGTTTGTTTGTGATTGACGTACGTGTAGACGTAGTCACAGGTAAACATGGTTTTATCTCGTGTGCTTGCGGCTACTTGCATACTTGATGGTTTTAAGTTGTGTCTTGCATCGGATATTGCATTCACGACTTGGGTGATTATTATGCATTCCTTTATAAAGGTGCATGGAGTTTTTACGTATTGCATTGGTTATTGCGTGCATGATGGTTTTTATGTTGTATTTCATATTCGACTAAATACGTGTACATCATGGGTTAATTTATGCATTCCTTAAAATGCATGGGAAATTATGCATGTTTCCAAGGCATGGATTTGATTAAGTTCGCATTGGATTTTAAATCCTCTGAGTGCATTATGGATATGACCTCAGGGTGGAACTCAATTCTTGCTCATGCTCATATCTATCATTGTGTATGAGCATGAATTGAGTTCTACCCTGAAGTCATATCTATCATTGTGTATGATCAGTACTTAGTCTTCTCGACTAAGCTGTGCTTGTTTGTGTAGATGGCGAAGTGCCGGGGGATTACTTCTCGACCGTTGAGCATTCCGGGCGAGGCATAGCCTCAAGGGTTGTGAGAACGAGCGAACTGTTAGTTTGCATCTGCATGACTTGCATTTTGCGTACTGAACTGTTGAACTTTTTATTCGTTAATGGCTTGTATTAAATAGCCATATCCCAGACGAGGGACCTCTTTTGTCTTTTGACTACTATGACTTGGGTTTGTAATGGTATTAGTTTACTTTCCTCTTATGCATGTCTGTGTTTTAATATGTTGAGCTGTGATTAGAGGGGACTAGCTTCCTGAAATCCAGCGTACTCTGATAGAATAGACAATTTGATTAGCCTGAGCACCGAGCTTACCAAGGGTTAGGCCATAGAACCTGAGGTAAGTTAGGTGTGGCGGCAACACTTTCTGGTAAGGGAAATTGGGGTGTTACATATATATATTCGTTGCATACACCAGGGAAGTATGTGATTTGTAAGTACTATACTTAATTGTTTCCAGAGAGCCTACATGTTCCCATGTCTCTAGAAAATATATTTTTAAATGCTTACAAAATTCTTATGCAAGCAGTAGCCCCTATATTCACCACCTGTATAGTACATTCATATTTACACACATAACTGAGATACTGCGTGTTTTACAAAAGATACTTGAGTCTTAACTACTTAAAGCAAGGTCCGTGTGATGGTACTTATTAGATTCCAGATAGTAAGCGTATACATATATATACGTGTATGCCCTCTAAATATTATTGGTTGAAAATACGAATTAAATTTCATTCCGTCTGTTCGTGTTCGTGGCTTTGATCCATGAGTTTATCCCAGCGCCTTAAAGCCGATGAGAGCAATGCCCCTAGAAGTCTGGAGAAACCTCTACTAGGCGTGATGTAAAGGTGTTAGCCAATTAGCACCCTAGTTAGTGTAGAGAACCTCCACTAGGCACAGGTGAAGTGGTGATTCGCCCCTAGTACTGTAGAGCTCCTACTAGGACACAGGTGGAATGCGCTGGCTACATACCCCTTAGTATAATGTTGAGATCCTTTACTAGGACACCTGCATAGTGGCGTTAGTTATTTTGATTCATTTTGGTTATGTCCTTGGTAACCGTTCTTAATTTGGTCAACGATAGGTATATCTTTCGTAAATGGAAAGGTACAAGTATTCATTTGATGTCCCTATGATTCGTATTGTTGAGATATAATCTGTGTAATTATTTACCTTTGATGTTGAACCCTAATTTCCAATTCATGGCATTCATTGGAATTTATAGATTAACTTACCAGCGTTTTCGCTGACTTCCTTTTTTTTCCCCAAAACTTATAGGCTTCGAGGATGATGTAATGCCTCTGCCAATTCTTTCTCTCGCGCGGTCGAGAGCCGTGCGGTCCTTGAGGACCGCACGAAGGACCGCGAGAGCCTCAGCGGGGCCTGTGGGCCCCAACTCGGTCTAGATATTATTCTCACCACTCATTCTCATCCACTTGTTCTCATTTTCAAGATTTTGGCTTTCCCTCTCTTTACCCCTTTTCTCTCTTGATGTGCTCTTGAGGGTGTTGAAGGTGGAATGGGGGTGAGTGGGATTGAAGATTTGGTTGACAAATCTTGTTGGTAAGTACTCCTTTTCCTTTTCCAAGCTTGTTCTTGGTCTTGACTTGAGTTTTAGGTTTTAAATCTTGTGTTGGAACCCTAGGGCTTGGGAGTCTTGAAGCTTGTTAGGGGTTCTGGTTGAAGTTTGATGAAAGCTTGTGTTGAGCTTGGTTTTTCCAAGGATTTGGAAGTAAGATCTTTCATTTTTCCATGGTTGTAGGGATGCTTGAAACCCCTTTTTTGGTAGTGGATCTTCTTGGGCTAGTCTTGTCCAATGTTTTGCCTTGCTGTTCTGTCTCTAATATACAATTCTGTTTGTCACGCGGTTGGCCGCGCAGTCCGTGAGGACCACGGGCCAAGGACCGCGCGAGGCCCAGACTCGCGCATTCTGCCTAACGCGCGGTCCTGCGCGCAGGACTGAGCTCGACCGCGCGAAGGACCGCGCCTCCCCCAGTGTGACGGGGCTTAGATTTCTTTGACGGATATGCTTCTTATTCGTGTGTTTGGGGATGTTTAATCCCGCGATCATGTCTTAATGATGATAATGAGGGTTGAATTATTAATTAGAATGACTCCCACTCTTTTGGTAATGTTATTGTTGATACGATTGCACGATTGAGTATGCGAATAAATGGATGTGTGCATCCATGAAATACTATGCTCGTGCTACCTTAAGGTGAACTCTTCTTGATACTCGAGGCATGCGAACCTAGACTATAGGTTACCTTATCTTGATTGAGCGAGCCGATATGTGGCCGTGGTGGGCCTTGCTTGTCATATATTTACGTTGTCGGTACATATAGTATCATGGGCGTAGGATCATGCATTTTGACGCTATCGGTACTTTGTATCATGGGCGTTTGGTTTGTTGCTGACACTGTCGGTACAGTGGTTTCATCGGGGTCCGCTTCATCGACCATGTCGGTATACACTGCTATCATGGATGTCTGAGTTGGTTGGCACTGTCGGTATAGTGGTATTATGGGGGTCCGTCTTCATCTGTAACACCTCAACCCCACAGGGCACACTCTCCTTGGGTTGAACCATGTCAGGCCTGCAGACTAATGCACCCCAACCCCTCCCCAAGGGTACACTCCCCCTTGGTAAGTTGTTGGCAAGAGGTTTCGAACTCATGTCCTACACCTCAAACCCTTTACCAAGTCAAGCTTGGTATCCAGTTAAGCTGCCAAGCTTGACTTGGTAAAGGGTTTGAGGTGTAGGACA
>MAYD01552833.1:0-11174 GCA_001909325.1 Ruellia speciosa
ATGATTGTGACTCCGTCTTTGATTTGAACTTGAGGCATGAAAACCGTGATGAAATCCTTATTGCCTATTGTTTGAAATATAAAATATGTACAAGTATGCACAAAGTATTTATAAACCTTAAGAATGAAGGAAGAAATGCGGAGGGAAAAATCTAACTAAGAAAATGTAAATCTTAGAAGTGATTTTCTAGATGTTCTAAGATGTCTTGATGTGTTGCAGGAATTCCTTTTTTATAGAGAGCCCAAGGGGTTGTAACACCTATTTTTTCACAATCGGGAATGCTGCTACCACACCCAACTGACCAGGAGATTCTACCGCCTAACCCCTTAGTAAGTCGACATGCTCAGACTAAATTACTTTTCCTTCAGAATGCGCTGGGTTTCAAGAAACTAGTCCCCTCTTATCACAACCTAATTACAACTCAAAAGTATCAGAGATAAGGCACATAATTTACATAATAATTATTACCGGGTAATGTCCAATGTGTGTTAAAAATTAAATGTCTCAAATTGAGACTTTAGCTATTTAATACAAGTCGATTAAACAAATAAATAAATTTCTCACCAAAATTTGGCCACTAAATACAAGTCGATTAAGAACAAAAAATGATATTAATAAAATAGCATAAGGTTCCCTCATTCTTACAAGATACTTAGGAATTCCAACAATTTCAAAGTCTATCTAGAGCCAGAGGTACTTCCTCTAGCCATGTTCAATACTTGTGATGTACAAGCAGTATCATTAGTTGTGAGAGTAAAAAAACAAACACTGAAACAATTATGCAATCTCTAGAATTTTAAAATGATGACCGGCTGGAAATATCTCCAATATATTCGCCAATTGATAAATTTAAAATCATGCACCAAGTATATCATGAATGAACAATTTATGAAAATGCACTTTAAAATATGCAACACATAAATTCACATCTCTTCACCCTGAACCCCCCGGCGTATCCTCACGCATACAAGCTCGCATATCATGCACAAAGTGTGGCATGCATGTAACACCTCATTTTCCGCAATTGGGATTGTTACTGTAACACCCCGATTCTCATTAGTCGGAAATGCTACTGCCACGCCAACTTACTTCGGGATTCTATCCTAAATCCATCGTAAGCAGGAACGTTAAGACTAATCTAAACTAATTATCTGATCTATCAGAGTACACTGGATTTTAGGAAACGTGTCCCCTCTGATTACAGTTCACTTACAACTAAGAATAGAAATAACACAGGAAGATAATCGAATATAAAATGCGGAATTAGTTAATTACAATCGTCTGATACCAAATTTTCCCACACCGGGACTCGACCATTTAGTACAAGCCGATTAAAAAAATTACATTTGAGGTTCGAGAAATTAAAATACAGAAAGTAAATCCTACATCCAAAAGTTTCGTGTTAGCACAAGGTATAATATGTTCTCTCGACCTCATTCAAAACCCGACGAGTGATAACTTGTCCCCCTACTCAGTTGGCTGGAGGTATCTCCTCGCAGCCTGGCGTTCCATCTGAGATAGAACAATAGCATCATTAGTCGCGAGACTAAGTAAGGAAAGTACACAATCAGGTATGCAATCAATGTGCTCAATTTAAGGGAGGGACTTGGGCCTAGAGGCCCATCAGGTAATTTGGATTTTGTTTAGGGCATTTGGACTTCCCTTGTTCTCTCATCCCTCCCCTTTCTTGCACGAATTGCCCTCTCACTTTCCTTGTCGTTTCGAGAGTTTCCCATCGGCTCTTTCCCTCACTCTTTGCTATTTTGAGTATTTCGAGTGTGGTGCATGTCTCGATTTCAGTTTTTGGGACACGAATTCAATTTGAACTCTCGAATTCGTTGATTGAAGGACTATAACATCCCAATTCTCCACGTCCGAAAATACTACTACCACACCCAACTTACCAAGAGAATCTATTATAAACCAGAGTACACTAGATTTCTGGAAGCTTTTTCCCCCCTCTGATCACAACTCACTTACAACTAAAAATAAAATAAAGCCACATAATAAATTACCAATAAGTGCGGAATTAATTACAAATAAAGCTGATCCAATATTGTCCCAAATAGGGACTTGACTATTTAATACAATCTGATAAAATAAATGACACCGAGGTTCGAGAAAAATAGAAACTAAACCCTATAACTAAAGTATCTGTTAGCACAGGATAAACTATGAGTTCTTTCGACCTCTTAATATCCAACAAGTAGTAACTCGTCCCCTACTCAAATAGTTGGAGGTAACTCCTCACAGCCTTAGTTCTCATCTAAGATGCAATAAATATCATCATTAGTCATGAGACTAAGTAAGAAAAGCACATAAGGCAAGGTATGCAATCCACAATCGAATGATAACTAAGTCGGCAATATCTCTATATATGTTAACCAACCGGTCGGTGTAATACCCCGTATTACTAGACCGGATTAGGGATAATTAATTAATTTCGATCGGATATTTTATTCGCATTAAATTGGACTAATTTGAATTTTTGGGGTTTTATAATTAATTAAGGAAATAATTAATTTAAATCAAGAGGCGACAGTTAGTAATTTGGAAATGTATAATTTATTTAAGTCATCTGGGGCGACACCTAGAAATTGGCATAAGTTGTAAATTGATTCAGTAAACAGAAACACGTTTTTATAAGTAAAATGCGACATAGTGGGGCCCAACAATTTTGAATAAAAAATGAATCAGAATTTCACTAAGGCAAAGTGGCGGAATTAAAGCAACTTAGTAGCGGAATTCCGCAACCTGAAGTCGCGGAAAATGAACCAAAGTCGCGGAACAATGGCGAAGTCACGGAAATCAGCCAGAATGCCCAAAGTTGCGGAAATGCATTACTCGCGGAATTGCATGCCAATCTCTTGAACCTTTCAATCTTGATTTCCTTCACCTCTAGTCGCGGAAATTGACATCTATCTGAATCAGATTATTTTTATCGGAGTATTTTTAATTTCTCCAGACTTGAACCTCTTCTATAAATACCCTCATTTCCATCTAGGGTTTCTGCCACTATTCATTATCTTCTTCAGCACACACACCCAGCTCCCATTTCTTCTCTGAATATTTTCCTTAGATTGAGCAAACCTTCTTCCAAGTTCCAGCTTCCTATTCCTTCTCGTGTGAGGTATTTTAAGTCATCGTCATCCACCCTAGCATGTCGTCCTAAGATACAGAGCCTCAATCGAACAAGGAAAACAAGGAAACGTGAAACAACCAGGCGGCAGCTTACGCCGGCCGCGCGGTCCACCGTGCGGTCCTCAAGGACCGCGCCCCTCTGGACCGCCCATGGTCCAGAAGGGTCGAGCCCTGACTGGTGTGGCCTTGGCGCTAGGTTCGCGGGGACAACACCCGCAATATGTTGCGACGGGTCTGACATCGTTGTACGCAAGCTGGAGAAAAGATGAAAACACACACGCAAGACTCGATGTAAACCCTTACCTTGATGATAGACGATTCCCACGCAAGTTTGAACTCTTCCTCGAAGCTCCAAGAGTTTCCCCAACTTTCACAATCCTAAAATCCAAGGATTGTTAATGAACAAGACAACCCTTAATTCGGGCTTCTAAGAAATTGACAAGAACACGACGTCAAGAGCTTACCTTAGAAAACTTCCGAATCGAGACCCAAGTCCGGGTTCACAACACGATTCGTCCTACCAAACCAAAGCTTTCAACTCCAAGCTCCCTAGTTTATGAATAACATCAACACTCCAAGGCCTCAACACCCCCGTCAAGGAACCGAGACAAAAAGAAGGGAAATGGAGTCTTACCTCACTACCCGGGAGTAAACTTGAACATAAAATCTTACTGCAAAACTCCCAAGCTCTCACTTACACTCCCTCAAGAGCTCAACCTTCACAAGTTTTCCTCACACACACAAGAACACTCTCGGGAGTTCTAGCAAGCCACCAAGTGAGAAAGAAATGAAGAGTGAGCTGCAAACAAGTAGTGGAGCCTGATGTCAAGAGGTGGAAGCTGACTTCCAGGTGGTGGGGGACAAATTGAAAGAGTCCCGAGACAGCCAAGAATCTGCCAGACGCATGCCCGCAAGGCTGCCAGTCGCGCGGTCCTGGCGCGCAGTCCTTGCGGACTGCGCGGTGTCGACCGCACGACACCTAGGACTCGCGCGGGCGAGTCCTGGCTTGGCCTAGGCTGGCCCGTGTTCGGCTTGGTCGTTACATCCCTCCCCTCTTAGGATCGTTTCGTCCCCGAAATGAAAAAGAACGATTACAGAAACGAAGGGAAAGGAACAAGGTCTACCTCAACCAGTAAACCGCAAATCGAAGTCTAGATATCTGGCCCTCATGGCCTCCTCGGTTTCCCAAGTGGTGTCCTCACGCCCGTGTCGTGACCACAAGATCTTCACGATTCGAATGGTTTTGTTTCGAAGCACTTTCTCTTTCTCATCAATCACCGCCACCGGGTGTTCTTCGTATTCGAGGCTCTCGTCTAACTCAATCTCATCCGGCCTAACAACCTTGGTCTGATCGGAAATGAACTTCTGAAGCTGGAATATGTGGAATACGTCATGAGCGTGCCCTACTTCGGCCGGCAATGCCAAGCAATAGACTACCTTCCCAACTCTCTCAACAATCTCATACGGTCCGATGAAACGTGGACTCAACTTTCCTTTCTTCCCGAACCTCTGAATACCCTTAATAGGTGACACTCTCAACAAGACGTGATCACCAACTTCAAATTCGAAATCACGGTGCCCAAGATCCGCATAACTCTTCTGTCGGTCCTGCGCCTCCTTCTTCCTACCTCGGATCACCCTTACTAACTCGGCCGTCTACTCAATCAAGTTGGGACCCAGCACCACTCACTCCGAAGGGTCATCCCAACAAAAGGGTGTCCGGCACCGTCGGCCATACAATGCCTCGAAAGGCGCCATCTGAATGCTCGCGTGGTAACTATTGTTATATGAGAACTTGATCAACGCCAAGTGGTCCTCCCAACTCCCTCGGAAGTTCAACATGCAAGCTCGCAACATGTCTTCGAGGGTGCGTATCGTCCTCTTAGTCTGTCCATCAGACTGTGGATGCCAAGCCGTGCTCATGCTGATGTGGGTGCCGAAGGCCCTCTGGACATCTCTCCAGAACTGTGACAAGAATCGGGAATCTCGGTCAGAGATAATCTCTCGTGGTATCCCGAACCTCTTCACCACATGGTGGATATATGCCTGCATCAGCTGTTCCATGCTCCACGTCAGTCACATTTGTATGAAGACGACGCTCTTGGCCAACTGATCGACCACCACCCAAATCGTGTCCATTCCCCGTTTGTCTGTTGTAACACCCGGTGTTACTGTATACAATTTCAGAATTTTATTCAAAAATAAAGTCCAAAAAATGTGTAAAAAAATTTTGCGAATTAATTATCAGGAAATAATTAATTTACAAGATGCGAAAAATAAAAATAAGCGAATATTTAATTTAAATTCCAAAAGGGAGATAAATTAAATATTAAAAAGAATGGGGCCAATGTGAGGTTTTGAGAACTTCTGGGGCCAAAGGTAGAATTCTAGAAACTTTTGGGGCAGAAATCAAGAACTTATAGACTTCGGGGCCGATTTGGAAAAACTCAGGAAGTTGGAGGATTGGATTGAACTTTAAGGAGAACTTGGGGGATTGGATTGTAATTATCTTATTCTTGATTTGATTAATTGGATGGTAATCAGAATTTTGGCAGAAAGGTAGACGAGGCTTTGGTTTTCTTCTTCTTCTTTCTCCCTTTTATCTTGCTCCTTCGATCGCAAGATTTGGGAGAGGGTAGCGAGTTTTAAGATTCCCGTTTCCACCATTGTCGCGAGATTCGAGTTCCCCTCGATTTTGGTTTTGGTTGATGTCGCGAGCGAAACTGCGACAATCTTGATTGTGCTCGACAGTCGCGACATTTGGATGATGAGGTCGCGGCATTTGGGTTAGGGTGGAAGGCCTATTTAAGGCAACCCCCTTTGGCCTCCGACTGTAACACCCCGATTTCCATAAATCGGACATGTTACCTCCACACCTAACTTATCATGGAATCTAGCCCTAAAACCCCATAATAAGCTCGGTGCACAGGCTCATACATTATCTTATCCTATTAGAGTACGCTGTGTCTTAGGAAGCAAACTCCCCAAAGATCACAACCATCATGCTTGGAATGCCATTAATAAATAGACTCGTAAGCATGTAATGGAATTAATATTTAGAGTACGGAGTTTAACATAATAAGGAGTTCAAAAACTGTCCCACACCGGGACTCGGCCGAAATACAAGCCGTATAAAATACTTGCAAAAATGTTCAAAAGACAAAACAAAAGTAAACAGATTATCCTGCACCCATAAAGGTTAGTGAAGACAAGTATATCTCACACAATGTTCACTCATTCTCACATCCCTCGGGTTCTAGCCCGAGCCCCTACTGCATCGGAGGTATATCCTCGCGATTCTCGTGAACACCTGAGATGCAAACATTAGCATCATTAGTCACGAGACTAAGTATGAAAACATTCATCACATATATTAACATAATGCAATCGCAATCATCATGAGGTGCCAAGCTAACATCTCCATAAATATCGACTCAAGACCCTTAAAACATTATGCAACATCAAGAGTAAAATATGCCATGCCATGTGCTTTCGAAGCTTTAATGAGCAGTTTGAAAACATGAATTGAATCATATGCATTAAGCAACACTTGGACTTCCGAAGCATGGGAGAGACTCAAGTGCTTTACTTATTTATACTCGGAACTGCTAACCGAGCTTTTATACATAAAGTTAATGTTTGCCTTACACACATCCGCGGCACAACTCAGGACACCATCATGCGTACAATGCCGATAGCCCCCACTTAGCGTGCTCCACGAATACGGGAAAACAAACATAAACCAGAGTGGACTTAACATAACATATCATGAACATTGACGAACCAAAGTCTAGTGTAAATGGAATCACCCAATTTATACAACAAGACAGAGGCAGTCTCCATTCGGGTTCGATAGGGGAACTAATCTCGTTAGCCCGCACCTACCCTTTGAGTACGCAAGTAAGGGGCAGATTGATTCCGTACATCGCACCCCATACGGCTGCTATCCCTCACCCCTACCATTCTCAAATCACCGGTAAACCTCATGTAAGGGGAGCTACCCCCGATGAGTAGAACATGAAACATGACTAGAGAATTGTTTTCTCTAGATAAAAATCATAACCGAAACTTAAGGTGGCCAGTCCAAAAGCATAAACCGACATGATCAACTCTTCCTTCTAGTTTAAGTGATTATGTCTTTTAGGATGCTTTAAGATTGGCTTAGTCATCGTAGTCTTTCGATTATTGTATGCCCTAGTCCCTAGCACAACACAAGAATATAGACAATCCTTGATTATGCTTTGGAAGGCTTAGTATCTTACATACAAAGTCCAGTTTTAAGAGAAGTGTTTTATGCATATGACAAATAGTGCACATAGTCACAAGAGAATCAATCGAGTAGTACAACATTCATTCAGAAATAAATCATTTAAATAGAATAATTCATGTCATGCAATTTATTTAAATTTACCTGGCCAAATAATAATTGGCACTTTAATCATTAATGGGACTTATGGTTGCCCGATGTATGTTTCCATACCTTTATCGACAATCTTGATAAAGCCTAGTCGTAAATAAAATCCAAATCCAAATCCTATGCCGCGAGTCTTAATGGGAAGAGCCTACATAATCATTAACCTTAATTAATTATCCGGGTATCGTAGTTCATAAGTCATAAATGAGTTCTCAATTATCCATTAAATGAGTTTGGAAAATCATGAATCATTGATCAATTAACTTGGAGTAGTAAATCAAGTCCTCAAAATATTAATCTTATTAAAGTCGAGTATCACTTGTCCAATTAAATCTCGAAGTGGACTGGGGAGAAGACATCCTTGGAAGTAGTTCGAGTATCCATGTCCTCATGAAAGAATAGAGCCTTAGGAGGCTTCCGCGAGTATTTGCGAGTATTTAGAATTCTCGCTAAAGTCATCGAAATACTCGAAGTTAATTCCAATTAAGTGATTTAGTTCATAGGAGTTTTGCCTTAGGCGAGTATCAAGCTTTGGAAGGACAGACTTCACTTCAGCGAGTTTTTAATTGCTTCCGTGACTATTTATCAATTCTCGCGTATAAGCCAAACTCTCGCGCAAAGTGTCCTATTATGCCATAATTCTCGCGCAAATCAGAATCTCGACTCAGAACATCAAATCAAAACTTGTTATTTCAAAACATTAAGAACGTCATAAGTTCATATGCTTTTGAGCATACTTACTCATCAAAATCATTTGTGATCAAAACATCCGAATTGTCCAAAAGTCCAGAAATTGATTAAACACATAACCCTAATAATTAACATCAACATACCTACATCGTGGGTTTCTAATATCTCCTTTTATAAAACTGTGAGCAATTTAACCTGGAAAATCAATTTGACACGAAAACTCAAAGGCAAAGCCGAATTGAATTCTTATTCAATTAATCATGAATACACAAACACCATGGGTTTCTAAACCACTTTAAGTACTCAAATCGATCACCATTGATTTACAGAAAATCACCGTTCTATGGCCGAAGCATAGAAACGGGTTTTGATATTTGGATGACAAAACAAGTTAATTGAAAGCAACATAACAACTAATAAATCACCTTGACAACGATGGAACGTACTAGCAGAAGAGGGTGTTCTTCGTGAACTTGAAGCGGTTGCCGAGAGAGAAAGGAAACGAGGAGGAAGAAAGTAATGATCGAGAGGCAATGAATCAAAAACGGCTGAAAACCCCAAGGAATGAGTTTAAATAGAACTAGGGTTTCATGAACGGTTACAAGAGCATAAATCTGTATCAAATCAAAAAGATTTGGTTTCCAAGAATAGGCCAAAACCGAATCTGAATAATAATTCAAGGGCGAGTATTCAAGAGAAAATTCCACAAAAAGGAACAAGTGGTCAAAAGAGAATAAGAATACTCGAAACATGTTCTTACAGAAGAAACATGCATGGATGAAATTCACCGCGAGTTTTGGAGCTAACCGCGAGTATTCAAACACTCGCGCCAGAGACATAAAATTCTCGCGCTAAGAGGAAGGATTCTCTCGCTAAGGGAAAGATTCTCGCTGAGCGTACCGAAGACGCTAAGTCTCGCTTGCTGAGTTATATTTTACTCTGGATTGCTTTAATTCCAATATCTTAAATTAACCCATACATGGTTAACCATCAATAGTTCATGAATTAAAATTCATTAACTGCTGTTCGCCCTGAACATATTTCATTGACTTATTTATCAATAAGTTAATTTGAAAAAGTTCAAATTTTCATAAAAACCAATTAATTAACCCGGACTAATTAACTAGTCATTCTAATTAATGCCTAGTAATACGGGGTATTACACGACCTTGTGCTAAATTATTGTTGTTGATTTTGGATCTAAGAGCTTCTCTCCTTCGGCCGACAGTAAAGGTAAACTCTAAACTCTAGCTTTTCGATTTGGGGTACTTGGTGAAATTGATGTTGGTATTGTGATTCGAGGATGATTCTTAGTAAATCCGAGGTTTTGAGGTCTGTTGGTGCTCGATTTGGTTTCTGTTATGATTCCAGTTTGGTTCGGGGTGTTCGGTCTCCTGTCTGTGTTGGTTCTGTGAAGTCTCGATTCTTATTAGAGTTTGGGTTTTGTCTCCATCCAGTTCAGTTCTGAGGTTGTGTTGTTGTGGATGTTCGATTTTGGTTTGGTCCCGTGTTGGTCACAGTTTCTGTGTTGGTTTCTATTTCAGTGGCAGTTTGGTAGCCGTTCTTGTTCCGGTTTTAACATGGTTGTTGGTGTTTGGATTTTGGTATTGCTTTTTGCCCGATGATGGATTAAATTCGGGGGCTTGAGGTATTAATCGATGTTGTGTTGCCCCCAAAATTCCATTTGGGTAGGTAGCCAAAAATCGAAGATTGTGAATATGGGGCTTCTGCCGTTTGTTGAGTTTGTTACCAATTTTGATTTCCCCCTTTTCTCAAGCTTATTGCTTTGAGGATTGAGGTTGGAGATTTAATTGGATGAGGATTAGCCGATGACGAAAGTGAAATCGAGACCGATCCGAGGCCCCTCTTGGTTGTGATTTCGGTTCAGTTGGTTCTGGTTGGTGTGGCAGTGTGTGTTGTTCATCGTGTTCATCTGTTCTTCATTTCATCTTCATGTTGTTCCTGGTCAAGCTTGGTTGATCTGTTTGGCAAATATTGAAGTGTTGAGGGCTTGTTATGAGTTTTGGGCCGAGAATATTAATTAACCGATTGGGCTTTGGTTGATTAAGTGATGGGCCTTGGCCATAAGGCCGGCCCATCAAGCTATTGGATTGAGAATGGGATTGGGCCCTGGTACTTAATTAATTCAGAATGCAGATCAAGTGGGCCGTTTGGGCTTGGGCCTTGGACAAATTAATTAATTGTTTGGGGCCTGTTTCAGAATATTTCAGACAGCAGTGGGCTTCTTGGTTTAATGGACTTAATTAAATCTCAATTAATTCATTAATTGGGTAATTAAGGACAAATGAGGCATTAATTAATTTAAATAATTAATTTAATATTTCCTGCGATGATGAGAGGTATGGACAAGTGTTCTCAATTGCAGATACTACACTTGAAACCTCTAAGCAGTCAAACAGAATAAAATGGTAACCGATAAAAATAATAATAATAATCCAAAGGGGTTATTATTTAATTTAATTGTAAGGTAACAATTAAATTAATGACATTTTGAGTTGAATAATTGATTCAAGGACATTGGTGTCAGTTGAATCTGGTTCAGGGTATCAGTGGTCAGTGCGACAATGATAGATATCAGATATCAGAATTCGGGGTGACAGATCTTGAGGATTTGGGACAAATTAGGGCAATTCAGGATATTGACCTAATTGGATTGTCTTGATTTTATTTAATTATCCTAGACAATTTATAAATTGTCTAAGTCTTTTAAGACTAATTGGGGGGAGAGTGTAATACCCGGTATTACAGGTGAATTTAATTCGAATTTAATTGGTAATTAAGTCGAATTAATTAAAGAAAACCCTGAAATTGTGTGTAAATTTTTCGCGAATTAAATTATCAAGGGATAATTAATTTTGGTATGCGAAATTAAAGGGAACGAATTGGACGACCAGATTTTGTCGACGTC